>JAYXIM010034454.1:0-308349 GCA_037575425.1 Anastrepha fraterculus | reverse complement strand
GAATCATTGAGGACCCGATATGCTTATCTTGCTTGGAGGAGGCGGATTGCACAGAGCACTTTCCCTGTAAATGTCCTGCCTTTGCAAGAGCATGGCTACAAATTTTTGGGTTCCGATGTCGTGAGAATGACTAATATTCGTTCTCTAAAACTGAAGGATATTTACAGACTTGTCTAAGAATCTGGAGAATTCTCACAGGACTAACTACCTCTGTATCTGTCTCTATTCTTTCCTATCTCTTTCTCTGATACTTTTCTCCTTTCCTCCTTGACTATTTACCCTCTTTTCAGAGCTCTAAATACAACGGGATTTTTAGCCTGAGTATTTTAGGAGCCACCAAATCTCTTGGTTCTCCTTGGCTCGACCTATTCAAATTTCATTTCAATTTCAAGAATGGCCATAAAAAGCTTATCTATATATATATATATATATATATCTATACGGAATCGGCGTAAAACAGTGGGTTCCCCTTTCCGGTGGTTTGCAGAATAAGACTTCGAGCTTTAAACCGATATCTTAAATGTTTTGAGAAAAAAGCAGGGACCAATAATCTTCCCTCTAGTTCTACAACTAAATATATTTAAACCTGCCCATTCTTTAGCGAACCCAATCAGCCAATTCAACAAGACTGTATCTAAATTATCCAGGTACTCGAAGAGGTGTTTCATCACAACTCTAGGCCCCTTCTTTACGCCACGCCTTAGCAAGTGATATTCGTCATGATGAAGGAACTGGTATATAAAAAACATATCTTGGCACCTTTTTCCAGCTGCCTAAAATTACATTTCTTTGGAAAATATTGAGTTAAACCAGTTTAATGGGGTATAACTACCTTCGCTGGCAGCGAATCCTGCTCGAAAACTTTTTTGTTGCTTTTGCTTCTACATTTTGTTGAAAATTTTTCGTCAAATGAGCCGAACAGGGAAGTAGCGAATAGAAGAGGATTTCTGAAGCTCCTCTTTGAACTGCGGGGAGTTCATCCAGGAAGTGCTTAATAGACTCTACCTCTTTCTCAATATAGAAATTTTTATTCGCAGCGCTAAACTTGCCGACCATAAGACCAATAATCCAGTACACCGTCCAGTAGCTGCATATTAGTTTTTGAGACCCCAAGAGTCAAAGTGCCCATTATACTCTGTAGGTGTTCACTTATTTTATTTGCTGTTAGTAGTTGCTCTGTCCCTCTTATTAATTTTTGAAAGCAAGAAACTCAGAAGAGCTTTTTGCCTGCAACCGGTTCGTAAGTACTTTTCTCCACCACTATGACTTTGGGTCCGCTACATATTGCTGCTGTCGTATAGATTGTGAGGATCTTTGACATTTCTGAATATATTTCTAGTAAGTCATTATCTAGTCCTATGCTACAACCGGAGTTAAAGGAAGTTAAATATACATATATAAGTCGTTACCGACCTGAGGTGCTTGAGAATTGCTTGAGGGTCTATAAAGCAAGCAAGTTTTGAAGGCGTGAGGTTTATCGTATTGGGCAATCTTACTGTCATATAAATTGCATAAATCTAGACTTGGAAAACACTGCAGTAGCCGGAAGCCTCGATGAGAGTTGTCGGGTGAAAACGTCAGTTATTTTAATCATATGCCTAATGTTTTTTTATTTTAAGAACTGACGGACTGATACCAGGTTGTGTTCAACCTCACTTGTAATTATTTACTTGTTTTTGTCTCACATCTTTCAACAATGTATGCTTAAAATTATATATGCAAATTCTTTCAATTTTTTTTATTATACGCCTAAAATTTTTCTCATTTCTATTAATTGAAGAGTAAACTTTCAAACCCCTTGCTAATGATCAGCTTGAAAGCTTGAAATTACATACATACAGTATACAAAAAAATAAATTACCATTGACGTCATAAACCAAGATTGTAAAATTTCATTCTTAAACAAACTCGGCAAAGTATGCGTAAACTTTTTTAGTGCTAAATAAATAAACCAACAAATCATTGACCTTTATTTTTAAATATTTTGAGTATTTATTTTTTTATATGTTACGCTTATATGTGTTTATATATGTTATGCACATATGGTTCGACGCACAAAAGTTTTATTTTTCGAACGCCGAATATTTGAATGATGGGGTATTTGGCAGTTCGAAACTTGAATAATAAAAAAGTCATTATAGTAGATATGTAGAGGACATATGTATGTACATATGCATGTATATATGTAATGACTGTTGTTGAAAGCTGACCGAAATCGGAAAGGGTAACAGAAAAAATCAAGAAAATCATACAAGAATACATATAAGCAAAATGTAAGTTTGAAGTCCCTCACAAATCGCGTTGATTTATGACAATTTTTGTTTTGCCTGCGATGCTGAGAATTTCCTTCCATGTAGAGCACATATTACTGTGCCACAGAGTTTTTGGGAGCGCAATAATTCCAACGCAGGATGAAAGACCTAGACCCATATATGTAGTAAAATTTTAAAATTGTTTTGCAATCTTTGGTCAAATTTCGTTGCTATGGCCATTTAAAATTTGCAATATGTTTTTGGAGTAAATAAAAAAAAGAGTTCAAATGCATGTCGCAGAGAAAATTGGTATTACGGAAAATATAGCAAAATTTTACGAGGAATAATTTTGTAGAGCATTTTAACCCATTAGCTCCCTTAAGAAGGAGGCGTTTTGGCCCCTTTTTTATAAATTACGAATAAAATAGTATTTTGAAAGTCACTAAAGGGTTAAAATGCTATAGGAAATTATTTGGCATAAAATTTCACTAGGGGTCCCCTCAGACAAAATCCTTGTACTAATTATGTGAGAGCATAAAAACGAACGGCGGCCGCCGTAACCGAATGGGTTGGTGCGTTGGTCTTAAAAATATCTGCCGTTCGGAGTCGGTTTGAAACTGTAGGTCCCCCCATTTGTGGAACAACATCAAGACGCACACCACAAATAGGAGGAGGAACTCGGCCAAACACCCAAAAAAAAAAAGGTGTACGCGCCAATTATATATTATAACGAAATTAAAAAAAAGTAAAAATTTGGCAATTCGTCGACCGGCTATAATTTTCAAAATTTGTGTATAGGAAAAGAAAATAACAGCTTGCAAGGCCTTGGGACCAGTTCCATAACCGTTTCTGAACTGTGGTATTTCTGGGAGATAGGACAATGATTTGAAGAGCGTACCAAAGTAATTAAGTAATTAAACAAAATCTGCGTATGCTCGGTCAACCTAATGAGTTTACATGCAGACATAAGCAAAATGAGGAAGTATTTTTATTTTAGACATCACAGCGATATCATAACATAATATAATAAACGTTTGAAATTGAAAAAGTCTCATTTCATAGGTATATATTGGTAAACGATATCGCAGTACCTACATATAGATAGATTTGTTTGTAAAAAAAATTGTTAAGAATTCCGCATTTGTAAGCCATTACAAAGGAAACCAAAAAACACAAAACTGCCTTCCTTTGCCTCCTTGAAACCAAAAATCTCCTTTGGAAAAGTCAAAAGTAAAGGTAATGTTGTCTTTTAGGAAGCATTGTATGGTGGAAGAGAGTAAAAAAACGAAAAAACATCGAAAATGTTTTTAAAACAAATCTATAAAATTCGTTTCAAATCTCCCCAACTAGCCTTCTTCGGTTAAAGTCATATAGACAAGACATTTCCCCACAAAGAGTTCATTACATTCGATTATATCATTAATTCAAAATTCTTCTGTATTGGCATTTTGAATGATTTGGTGCATATTAATTTTGATGCTTTCCATTTCAATTCAACCGGGCTATTCGGGTCATGTCCTTCGATTTCGATGTAACTTAAATATGTTGCTCTCTGGTCAAAATAATGAGACACGTATTTTTTTGTTCGCCCGAAAAAATTTTTCTTTCAAGCTTTATCGGCAATTTTGTTTTTCGGCTCAAAATCGATTTTTTTTAATTATATAAGAATTTTTTTTTTTAAATGCTCATAGCTTAGTCAAAAATGTACCGATTTTAATAATTCTGGGTTCAAAATGATCGTCATTATTTACACGAGCGATTTCATGTAGAAACAATTGCAAAAAAGTAGTTGAAAATGTTTTATTTTGCAAAAAACAAAAAGTGCGAAACAGGTTTTCTACTCAAAAATTCATTACTCAAAAACAACTCATTTTAGCTACTAGGCATTCAGCTTAATTGAAGTTTGAGGTGTGCTCTTGATTTGGAAAAGTTATAAAAAAAAAAAAATACTCTTTTTGAAATATTGAATTTCGAAAAAATTTCAATTTTTTTTCTTTTTTGCTAAATAAAAAATGTTCAACTACTTTTTTGCAATTGCTTCTACATGAAGTCGCTCGTGTAAGTAATTACGATCATTTTAAACCCAGAATTATTAAAATCGGTTCATTTTTGACTAAGTTATGGGCATTTAAAAAAAAATTTCTTATATAATTTAAAAAATCGACTTTGAGCCGAAAAACAAAATTGCCGATAACTCTTGAAAAAAATTTTTTTCGGGCGAACAAAAAAATACGTATCTCATTATTTTGACCAGAGAGCAACATATTTAAGTTACATCGAAATCGAAGAACATGACCCGAATAGCCCGGTTGAATTGAAATGGAAAGCATCTATTATTATTATATAGAAACCGGATTTACAGAATGCAAAAGTGTGCCCAACATCAAACCATTACTCGACTATCAGCAAAATTGAAGAAATCAGCTGATTTAATGACGCCCATTTGACCAACTTTCATAGATTACATTTCTATAATTATTTGACAGTTGTCGAAGGAAAGCAAGCGTGCATTGGGCCGCTACGTGTGATAATGAACGGGCACAATTCAGTTGACAAAAGTCCTGTGACGTAACAGCCGAAGTTATTCACTCGATTTTGCTTTGGATGGCGAAACCTTGTATTCTAACAGCCTTGATTCGCAAATTATCAATTCGATTTGAAAATATGTGTGTATGTATTCGCGTAATGCTTTTATTGCCCGTGCTCTCGAGACCTCGAATTCTATTCTGCGGGACTTTTCGGTGACAAAGAATTAATTTTATGCATTTCTTAACTCGTTTGTCTTATTTGTTTATTTAGCCATCTGCAGTAATTTAAGTCATATTAGCTCTAAAAGGTCCGCAAGAACTCTAATTATGTTTTAGACTTCAAATAAAAAATAACAAAATATCGCGCAGAAGAAATTGGCGTTTGTTGAACTAAATGGATTAACGACGTCATTTGGATGGACTTTTTTCATACCCAAATCCCGTTTTAAGTGTCAATCACTCCCAGTATTCACCTGATTTGGCAGCGTTTCATTGTCAAGCAAATACATGAGACGTTGAAAGGATAGGATTTTATCCATGCAGAAGCCATACAAAAGGCTTGCACCGAGACCTTGAAAGGCATTCCAGCTGTTGATCTCTCTCACTCCGGCACATATACATATGTATGTATGTGTGTATATATATACATACTTAAATATGGTATTGAGACGAGAGGTAAATATACATACATATATGCATACATATTCAATAGTGACTAATATTCCGAAAATAATAAATCAATTAAAAATTTTTTATTTTTTATATGTATATGAAAAGTCCTGTTTACTTCGCAAGTTCAGTTCCGCAAACAAACACAAACAAAAATTATAATCATAAAAACTTATTCGACTCATTGAATCACTATTTTTGCTTTGCTTTGGCGTGCTGTCTTCCCGTCACCTAATTTATTTGTTTGTGTTTAGCGTTGTTGTTTACGTAATCATTTTTTGCTGCCATCTACGCATTCCGACAAAACATTATTATTAGCTTTAATTGTTTATTGGGATTCCATTTGCTTTTTCATAAATTTCGTTTTTTATTTGCTTACTTTTGGTGAATTTTTTCCAAAAATGAAGCATTTTTAGTTATAAATTTGGGTTATGGAAAAAATTCGAAAATTATGATTTTTTTTTGTTTTAATGAAAAGGCCAATAAACTACAAGGTGGCGTAAAATTAGTCACCCTATCGGAAGATTTATAATTTTTTCAAATCGAATTCGAAACAAAATTTATTTCTCAAAGTGAATGCGCTATTGGGGCGTACCTTGCAAAATTTGTACTGAAGTTTTTGATTTAAAAAGAAGATAAAACCAAGAGTCCTGGAACTGGATACCAACCAGTAATGAGGGCCATTTATCACGCCAAATATAAAAGTCAGAGAAAGGAGGATAGTCATTTTGCTTTCAAGGGACTTTGGCTGAATTAAAAGGAGGCGAGATGTTTTGGAAAGAATAGGAAGATTTCTAAACACTGGTACACTTGCAATGACGCCCAAAATCAGTTGATAACCATGTTCACCTGTCATGCGACTGTAATGCCTATATTCTTATCTTTACCTTAAAGTACATACAAATTTGGTTTTCCACTACCCAATAGAGTAGGATGTGAAATCTGGTCATCTATTCAGGCGCTTGAAATCGAAGGAGCGTGGATGAACTTTTCTCTAACAGCGAAACAAAAGCAAAGGCTGTCGGGCTCCATATCGACTCCGATAGGAGCAAATACATGAAAATATTACGCGAGGTTGAAAGGTGGAACCCAATTGGACTGTACGTGCTTGAAGGAGTGGAGAGGTTTCAATTACTGGACGGCACTACTAAAAAATGACAATAGTGTTCAGGACTATATTTAATATCGACTTGTTGTAGCAAACAGAGCTTTATAAATTCAGTATTTGCAAAACAATAATAAGACCAAATTTGACGTACATATGGCCGTGCGTCATGGGTCATGTCAATCAAGGATGAACGAAATCTCCGAATTCTCGATAGAAGAGTCTTATGAAAAGTGTATGGTCCAATTCGGGTGAAGGATGGTTGTTATACTTATATTTAGAATCAAATACAACGAGGAGCAGCTGCGCATTCGAAAAGGGGAAGAAGTGGTAAAGTTCGACAAAACGCAAAGACTTCAATGGCTAGGTCATATCATGGGTAGGAAACGCTTCGAAAAATACTTCTGAAATTACCACGCACCGGCCAGGAGATGTAAAAGAAGGAAGGCCTAGGAAATTCTGCCTTGACGACGTCATTGAAGATATCAATAAATTGAAAATACATAACTGGGGGTCTGCTGTCTTGAATCGTGAAACTTGGAGAAGGCTAGTTGATGAAGCTAAAGCTCACGCCGAGCTGTAACACTGCCTGATGATAATGATGATGGTGCATACACATTTTGAAAAATGGGCATGCCACCGCTCACTTTTGCAATTAATTCAAAAACTGAAAAAAACTTAAATTTTATTGCTGGTAGTAATTCTGGGCGAAAAAATAATGAAATAACTTAGCAACCAGCAGCACCTTCCATATGAAAGAAGTTTCGATTAACGTCCCTCTCTCACTCTAGCAGGCCTGAGCGCGCGTAATAACCATTGATGCTTTTTATGTGTCAAAAACTTTGATATTTTACTTAAAACACACGTCATGCATATACATACATTAGGGTGGGTCAATTTGTAAGGAACGAAAAGTGCACCAGTGAATAGCTCTAAGGTTAATTTCAAGGCTCAGAAATTGTAAAAAAGCTGTCTTTAATTAATGCGGAAATGAAGGGGAAATTGTTAAAATTGTTACGGGAGAATTGAAGTTAGAAAGAAGCAAAAATACCTGAAAATCAAATCAAATTCAAGTTCCTGTTAAAGGAAAAAAATCACAAGTTTAAATACGTTGTTAAGGGGTCTGGGGTAGTCAGAGGCCCGAAAAAATAATGATTTTTAATAAAAAAATTGTTTGCTAGTAACTTGCATTATTTTACAAAAATAAAAACATAACAATAATACATCGTGTTTTGATTTGACTTTAGCAAATTTCAAAAAAAGAAATAACAATTGTAAAAGTTATCGCCCGTTTCTCCAAAAGCCTCTTGCGGTGATCATCACAAGTCCTTTGAGATTCATCAAAAATCAATCGGACAAAAGAAATTAGTTTTATTAATAGATATTCCTTTGCCGGATCGAAGCTTTTTTTTTGTTTTTCAAAATTAACAATATGGCGGCGTCAGGAAATATTTTTCAAATTTTCGAGAAAAAACCGACAATTAATTGTTAAAAAAACGAAATTTTTGAAAAACAAAATCCTTCGTCAGGTACGAGTTTTTTATGTTTTTCAAAAGCAGTATAAATTTTATTGAAATCTACCAAGCGGTTTTTAAGTTACAGTGATCACCAGTTCAAAAAACATAGTTTTGAGAAAAATGCATTTAAAGTTACGCGAACGCTCTGAAGCGGCCGAGCGCCCTTTGTTAATTGTTGAATAACTCGAAGAGTATTTGTCGTATTCACACAATATTTTTAAGAAATTATACTTTCAGAAAATGCAAAAACAAAATCAATTTTTTGAAAATTCCGACTACCCCTAACCCCTTAACTGTAAAAAAAAAAATGATTAATAACATTTTTTTTTTTAATTTTTTGAAATAATGTAAAATTTAATTGTTTTTTACAAGATTTAGTTTAATTTAGCCGTCATCCTCTAATCCAAAGCACCTTCTTCTTTTTTCCACCCATTCGGTTCCTTTCTTTCACCTTTCCCCCTCACTCCCTTTATGGTATCACAACGGACGAATTTTGAATATTTGTTCAAGGGGGCCCCTCGCAAGGGCAGCCATTTATCCAAATCTAAGTTAGTATACTTTACAAATAAAAAAAATGCATTTTATGTACAATACAAATCTGATTTTGAAAAAATTGACCCTCCCTAATATACACACATCGGCTTATTAACTTCTTCGTTTACTTGTCTCACATATTTTTGTACCCTTCTGGCCTCTTTGAGAGTAAAACTTTGCCTTTGAATATTTTCCAAATGTACACAAATATTTGATGAGCTTACAAATGCTAAGGTATTGTTGCCAAGTGAAGCGAAAATGAATGATAAACAACAAAAAAAAAAAATGATGATAAAAACTGTTAAAAAGTTTCCGTAAGTAGAAAGTTTATTAATAAAAACCCATATATGTATGCAAATACTTATTTATATAGAGCCAAAGGGAGATATAAGGAAAGTAAGGTACAATAATAAAGGGTTTTTCAATAAGGGCGGGTAGATGTTGAAATGGAATAAAATGGCGTTTGCTGTATGGCACGTAGCGCCGTCCTGCTGGAACCACATGTCGTCTGGGTCCATATGGTTCAATATGGGCCATAAGAAATTGGAGGGGCCACCACGTCTACCGAAAAATGGGCGCAATGCGCGCACCGTTTGCGTTAATGAACACTCATTTTGATAATAAAGTTTTATCATTTGAACGTGCTGTTCAATCGTGTAACTTGCCATGATGATTTGGCATAAACAACTGAATAATAAACAAAAGATTTGATAGATGTCACCAAAACAAAATGGCTGCCACAGAGCGCCAAAATCGAGCAGCGCCAATTGAAAACCCCTTTACAAGGCTGCACACTCGTTAATGTGTTTTGCTTAATTTTATTACTTTCGTTACTTTTAAATGTAGTATTCAGCCAGTCACAAATAGGAGGAAGAGCTCGGCCCAACAACCAATAAAGGGCGTGCATACATACTTAGTCTTGCCATAAGTTCTGTTATAATTTATGACCGTTATAGTTATGAAATTATTAACTTTTTTTAATGAAGTTGGTTTTATTTAATCGTGTAGATATTAAAAAGAAAATTAAATTTTCATTTGAAATGGTCACCATTTGCTTTTACGATTACTCCATTCAGCTATTGCAGCGTGCACGGTTTCCATGGATATTGGCATCGCTGCTCGAGCCAAAAATTGTTTGTGACTCTCCAAATTGCTGTGAGAACTTCGACAGGCCATGTTCCCCAAATTTGCCTACAAACTGTAGTCCAATAGATTCAGATCTGAACTTCCAGACCGTCAATCTTCTGCGGCTATGAACCCAAGAATATTGTTTTTTAGCCACTGCTAGTAAGTTTTTGCCTTATGGGCTGGAACGGAATCTTGCTGGAAGATCCAACGTTCGCGATTGAAGAGAGTATTGCTCAACTGCTTCACCACGTCTTCTAAAACATCCTCCTGGTACACGTTTGGCCCCGTCTTAACCCCTGTCTCGCAGAAAGGAAGAGATGCAACACCTTTACAAGACGCACCCCAACAAACCATTACGGAGGCTGGATGGTGGCCACGTTGAACCCTGGGAACAACGTTTTATCCGTCTTTAGAAGTTTTAGCATCGATTTTGTCGTTTTGCTTATTAAAAACTTCTTCAACAGTGAAAGTTTTCTCATCTATGAGAATAGTATTTTCATGACCGTTGACTGCGTGCCCCCAAAGAAGCTGCTTGCATTCAAGAATGATAGAAGATTGCGCCCATCAGAGAGTACGTGACGTCACGATTGCTGAGTTGTGCAGTATTGCCACCCATTTGCTCTTCGCAATAAATTTAGTGCTTTTTTATATCGAAAATGCGAAAATTTTCAAGTTTCGTGTTTGTTTCTTTTAATTTAAAGCTACCGAAACTTTAGGTTAAAAAAAAACTGTATTATTATACAAAAGAAGGTTAAAAAAGGCCACTCTGAGAAGGTTTTAGTGCTAATGAAAATTAGTTGGTTTTTATAAAATTTGATATTTTGAAAGTGTGAATTTAATTTTTTGCTCCTTTTAAGGTTATGGAAGAATATTAAATGTCCCTCTCTCAACTCTTCTTAAGATTGAAAACTTTTAACACATTTTAAAAGGCGTTTGAATTTACTGAACGCGGATTAAAACCATAGAGGTGTAATCGTTTCTTCCGGCCATCAATCCTTAGTGGGACATAGAGCATCAAGAGGTGTATACATTATAAAAATAAGCAACAAAATACCAGAAAATACTAAAAAAAAAACAATTTTGACATTTTTACAAAACGAGTACCTTATCTAGTTACATAACCTCAAGTATAGCAAATAAGTCGTTAACTTAACAAAAGTCTCGCTTGACAAAAATAACTTATAAATTAAATTGTACATAAGCACAACACATTTATTAAAAAAAACGCACATTCTAAAGACAATTTGTCACGAATACAAAGTTCTTTAAATGATTCAATAAAAATTTGTTGTGTTATTTTGTTTGAATGGGAATTTTAGTGCGTTTTTATATCCAAAGGTAGGCAATACTGCAGTAGCGAGAGAGAGATTTGACTGCCGAAAGCAGAAGAACACCAACAACACCTGCAATCGCGGGCAATGCCAACAGATGTTAAAAAAAGTAAAGCTAAATAAAACTAAGTGAATTATTGAACTAATTTAAAAAAAATGTATATTTTACAAAATTATAAACATTACTTTTAATTAGAACAGGCTAGAAAAATGTCATGAAGAAAGAACTAAAACTCTCAGACTAAATAACAAAAAAAAAAGATAAATCAAGTTACGAAAATGGTAATCTGGCCATACTGGAGCTAAACTCACGTAACTCGTTGTCAAATTCGCTGAGAGCAAAGTAACGGGACCACGATAGGCGCCATCTCATTATTCTTTCCATCATGGCTTGCATTTGTTGAGTCTAATTTTCTTCAAGCGCCTTCTCAAAAGATGACCAGTTGAGTGACGGAAGACTTTCATGTGGAGATCATCTGTAATTAGTCTCGACATGGATCCAGTCGATACACTCGTTTCACTGGACATGATTTTCTGCTTTCTAAGGAGATTTCTGCGAATTTTTCTCGAACAGATTTTACAGCTGCACTTCAGTGATGAATAAAAACTGAGTTCCTTGTGTTACACAGTGGTAGCACAACTGGCCTGCATGGTGTCTAAATGAGTTGGTCATTCTAAACCGCCTGCCACAAATACGTAACCTAACCTAGTAATGTATGAAAATAGCGGAGCTGAAATTTACATATAAAAGAGTTTAGTAAAATCTGTTGCTTTGAAAACTTTAGTACAGACAGACGCTATTGCAATGCACACAACTGTACGAGTCAATAATCGAATGCTAAAATTACTCGTTACGCTTTTGGAGCCGAAGTAAGGCGGCAATTAATACCTACACACCCATATTTTTTTTCGTTTTAATCAGCCAAACAGTTGTTTGGTAAATATAATAACAAATATACAAACACACCTCCATTTGTATATGTACATATGTATGTAACATTTAAAATACAATATTCGTAATCATAATCGTCCCCACTTCGCACTTCTTTAGGTCTTAGGGCTAATGGCCTCTTGCAAAGCTCGTCATTCGGTGTATTGACCGACAATGGCTAAAGCCCAAGGCTATTTCGGCTGAAGTTAAAAGCAGACAATTGTAAATATTTTGGTATCGTTCGACGGCTGTATGAACACACACATACATACGTATGTGTACATACAAGCGGTTAGATAAATATTCGCATACAAATAAGTACTTTCATGCCAATGGCCCTAAGCCAATAGTTTGTCAATAATACAACAACTGATTATGCACTCTTAAGTTGATTGGATAGCTTTTTGTCATTGTACATACATACATACAAACACTTGTACTTGCAACAACACATATGTACATACATATGTACAAATATACAGTGGCTTACAGCTTATTTCATGCAGTTTCAGTTTATGAATTTAAATTATTGCAGAATGAAAAATTGTCGCAATTTAAAAAAAATTTAATGTAAATATTTAGTTAAATGGTTTGCTAACATAAAGAGTAGAGCAGAATTCGTGGAAATATAGACCCACTCACACTACGGGGTGAAATGCAACCACAATGCGGTATCTTTGCTCACAGTTCATTTCATGTAAGCACTTGTTTATGTTGCGGCGGCGGCTAGTTGCTTGGTTAACGGTATTTTGAATTTCTAGTTAATGTATGTAACTATGCACAGTTATTGTTCTATGCAATTTTTAGTATGTTTGTGGCCGCCAAGTGGACAATATAAAAATATGGTATATAAAAAATGGGCCGACGTGCTACGATTGAACAGCGAGAACTGGTCATCAAGCATTTTCAAAGCGGAAAGTCGCAGCGAAAAATTGCGGAAACAGTTTTTTGGAGTAGTGCTGCTACAGTACAAAGTATCATTGCACGCTTCGTTCATGAAAATCGGGTGCAAAATAAAGGCCGATGTGACCCAAATAAAATTTTTCACGAACGTGATGAGCGTTTAATTGTTCGAAAAATGATAGAAAACCCAATGCTATTGACTCCAAAACTGCTGAACGAAAATCAGCAGGAAGTGGGCAAATCATGTTGCGTCGAAACAGTGCAACGGGTACTACGTGAAAAGAACTTAAATGGTCGAGTAGCACGAAAGAAGCCGTTCATAAATAAATAAAATCAATTGAGCCGAGTTGCCTTCGCCAGAGAGCGCGAAATGAAAGATTTTGATTTCTGGAAAACGGTAATATTTTCTGACGAGTCCCAATTCAACCTATTCGGCTCAGATGGAATGTCTTACGTCTGGTGGAAACTTACTGCAGAGCTCCACAAAAGCAACATAACCCCGACTCTGAAACATGGTGTTGGCAGTGTAATGGTATGGGCATGTACATACATATGTATGTCAGCAGCCGCAGTAGGTAATTTAGTGTTTGTCGAGGGTATTATGAAAAAAACAATGTACTTCAATATTGTAAATATAATATACTCCAAAGTGCTGCGAGATTTCCGTTTCTACCAGGACAATGACTAAACATAAGGCGGCAATCGTGCAGACATGGCTCATTCATATGTCATTCAACTGTTCACATTTAATGCAACCACCGGCTCGATCACCTGACATGAACGTCATTGAGAATTTATGGTCATTACTGGAAACAAAAATCCGCACACATCACATACGCAATAGAGATCAGAGAGAAACCGTAATTTTGGAGGAGTGGAACAAAATTGGACCGGAAATAACGAAAAAGCTAGGGGAGTCAATGCCAGAAAGGTTAATAAAGCCAAAGGGTACCACAAAAAGTACTGACTCATTTTAAAGTCATTAGTTTAACTTAAATTTGAGAAAAAATGATATGCTTCATGAAATAAGCTGTGACACAAAATTTTGAACTGTTCTGTGTTTTTGATTTTTATATTTTTTATTTAAAGCTTAAAAAAATATATGAAGTGCCTTTTTTATACCGCAATTATTTGTTTTTTTCTCACATTTAAATTCTTTCAAAAAAAGGTTTAGCTTTCAAAATACAGCATTCGAAGTTTTAGTAGTTCGCGCCTACATGAAATCAGCTGTGAGCCACTGTATGTATGTATGTATGTAGGAATGCGAATACTCGTAAGTACGTGCGAAAGATGAGAAGGAAGCGCTTAATTATTTAATTTGATAGGACTGCGTCTGTTTTTCATAAATTGCTAAGTGTTTGTTTAAATTTATGACTGCTGCAATTACCGGAAACCAATTTTCATTGTAATTAATTAATTCAATTACGTCACACCTCACAATATTTGTATATACATATGTATGTTTGCACGTACTTAAGTAAATATGTATGTATATCTGGCTGTTCATTTGCTTTATGGGATGTTTAAGGAGCACAGAATTTTACTGCATATTATTTTTTCTCACTTGAAGTTCATCGCATTCAATCATAATACTGAGTGTGATTTTTAACACACTTTTATTAGGACGGGTTGTATGTATGTATGTATGTATGTATGTAACGGAATCTTTGAGCTTAATTTTCACTGGCTTCTAAACATCTGATCGACTTGAAATTTTGCACACCTATCAAGGACCGATGACAATGCAATAATTTGATAAAAGTTTTCCATTGTCCTTATTGGGATTGCCAGGATTAATATTTTCTGTTTTTACCTGTGGGCTAAAAGTAAGGTGAATTTGAATCTTTGAATCTTTTTTTTAACACACTTTTATTAGGTCGGGTTGTATGTATGTATGTATGTATGTATGTATGCATGTATGTATGTATGTATGTATGTATGTATGTATGTAACGGAATCTTTGAGCTTAATTTTCACTGGCTTCTAAAAATCTGATCGACTTGAAATTTTGCACACCTATCAAGGACCGATGACAATGCAATAATTTGATAAAAGTTTTCCATTATCCTTATTAGGATTGCCAGGATTAATATTTTCTTTTTTTACCTGTGGGCAAAAAGTAAGGTGAATTTGGTTGTAAAATGAAAAAATCTTTTTTTATTCTTGTAAATCAGTTTCTCAGGCTCCCTCCACGAAATAAGTTCTTCATCCCGATTACTTCTTTATCACGGCCGATAACTGCATAGTTTTAGACTCACAGTCGATAAGAAAGGAATTAAATATAACACGAACATATCGAATCATTTATTCACTGACTGCAATGATAACAATAATTTTCATTCATAATAAACAAAAAATAGTTTAAAGAAACTAAAAAACACGCTTTTTTGCTAATCGAACTAAAAAGTAGAAAATAAAAAATAGTTTAAAGAAACTAAAAAACACGCTTTTTTGCTAATCGAACTAAAAAGTAGAAAATAAAAAATAGTTTAAAAAAACTAAAAAACACGCTTTTATTGCTAATCGAACTAAAAAGTAGAAAATAAATTTTAATGACAAAGAGACCTATAATGAAGTAATAGCAAATCGAACGATCAGTCATAGTCAACTACCTCAGAATAGAATTATAACAAAAATTAAGATACAAATAGAGTAATTCAAATTAGAGTTAAAAGCGTGGGATGCATATTGCTTCACTTTCATAACCCTCTGTACATAGGTAGTTGCCAATAGAATGATTGTAATATTTACTATATCAAACATCCCACGCTTTTAACTCTAATTTGAATTACTCTATTTGTATCTTAGTTTTTGTTATAATTCTATTCTGAGGTAGTTGCCTATGACTGATCGTTCGATTTGCTATTACTTCATTATAGGTCTCTTTGTCATTAAAATTTATTTTCTACTTTTTAGTTCGATTAGCAATAAAAGCGTGTTTTTTAGTTTTTTTAAACTATTTTTTATTTAGAAGTCTTTTCGAAGTTTTTCGACATTGATAGCATTTGTATTCACAGATGCAAAGTATAAAATCTACAAATTATTAAAATTAGTTTGATTTCACTCAAAAACCGTATAAAAGTAAGCAATTGCAAAAAAGTCACAGTTGTAGAATATTTAATCACTTGCCGTTTTGTATTAAAATTTTTTGAAATGTATGTGAAATTTTCCTTATCTGGTCTAAAGTTAATCTTTCAAAAAACTCGTATAAAACTATATTTACCATCAATATTGCCTTTAAGACTATACAATAAAATTTTATGGCGCATATTTTTTGGAACATTTTCACCCAAGATTTACCACCGGTGCGGGCAATCCTAATTTTTATAAATTGGCGGCCGCCGCACACTGGGGATTTTGCGGAAAAAAGTCAAATTTGCAACATACCACCTAAGCAATGTTTAATGGTATTTCTAAATTCCAGAATAGAACCAACAATAAAATCAAAAAGAATTACTAAACTCCGACTTACAGTTTTTTTTTTATAGATATGTCAAAAGTATAATTTTTTTATAGTATTGAACTGACTAAGAAAAAACTTCAAAGCCCAAGGTGGTTTTTTTTTTTCTTTTGCTTGAGCCGACTTCGAATTTTTTATTTTTCATTTAGGGTACGATATTTTTATATATTTTAGCCGGAAGAACAAAGGCTGTGAAGCATTTGATTATTTATTTATAATTAATTTTACGAAAAAAAAAAAAATCATATTCCTTCATATTGTTGGATCTGCAAGTTGAGCTACATTTACCTACGGTCAGAAACTAGTATCAACGTGTTGCTTAATAGCGTCTCTTTCAGTTTTAATCAATTGCAGGTGCCACCAGGTGCCACCAGGCGCCACTGATTATTTTTTGGCAATGATAATAACTAAACGCTTTCTAGTGTGTGCATAATGATAACGAAACACTTTTAATTTTGTTTTGACATTTTGAGGGTAATTCAGAATTATGAACTTACATGTATCCTGTGCGTAAATATTTGCTGGATTATATTAATAAATAAAAAAAAAAAAAAAAAAAAAAAAATTTATGAAAAAAATTTTTAAAAAATAGTTTTTAAGCATGTTCTTTTCATACACAAATATATACAACTTCGTTAGTAGTAAAAATGTAAATATTTTTTGGGATGTACATATACTTTTTTCCGCATCTCTGTACAAAAATCCCCAGTGTGCGCCGTAGCCGAATGGGTTCCATTCGGAATTTCGAGAGAACGTAGGATCGCATCTCGATGAAACGCCAAAATGAAGAAAAAGTTTTTTCTAATAGCGGTCGCCCCTCGGCAGGCAATGGCAAACCTCCGAGTGTATGTCTGCCATGAAAAAAGTCCTCATAAAACATATCTGCCGTTCGGAATCGGCTTAAAACTGTAGGTCTCTCCATTTGTGGAACAACATCAAGACGCACACCATCACAGATAGGAGGAGGAGCTCGGCCAAACACCCAAAAATTTAAAATTAAAAAAAATATAAAAATTTAAATTAAAAAAACATTAAGTTTGTAGGGTCGATGGAGGGCTAAAATGTACCACGAAAATATTCCTCGGAAAATTTTAGTTGGGATCTTCTTTTATTGAAAGAGGCTGCTACGCATTCTCAGCATGACTGGTACGTTGTCAGGTCTGTGGTGAATGAGGCCGCCAAAAGATTTGATAACAAATCGGCCAACCGCCCGGACCAGATGGCATATATCCTGTCATGCTGAAGAAAGGTGGACCCTATGCATGACTGCAGCCTTGAAGAAAATCTTCACTGCATGCCTGACAGGACGACGTTGTGTGTTAACAGGCTCTTCGCTTATGAACATGTGTAGAAAAGTGCAAAAACCTCACGATATGATGGACAATTGGTGTTGTGCTAATGGGCTATCGAACTCGTTCTGCGTAAGCTAAAAGAAGTCACAATCTAGCTATCGAAAAAAATTAAATATTTTGGAGTAATTCTCGATAGTAAACTCCTTTGGAAGTCACTCGTTGAAACAGGGACATCCAAAGCACTTCAGCCCACCTGCAGGCTGAAACACAATGGGAATTGGTACGGCCCCTGTTCGGTATTGGACAACAGAGAAGGCATGGACTTCGATCCAACGATTCGCTCCATGCTCCTTGACTCCATCCCATCATAGGCTCAATTGTGGTCGAACTCTGAAAATGAACCCGGCAAAACACTCTTTTCGCATTTTCACGGATGGCTCCAGGACCGAGCACGGTTCCGATTCTTCAACGACTCTGCGGCCAACTTCTTTGGCCCGAGCCTGTTCAGCCACTCTCTTCTGCAGCTATCAGACTGTCGCAGATTCTTCTATCATTAAGCAGAATTGACTGTAAGCAGCTGATTGGACTGATGACGGGCCACTTTCTATGGGCGAAGCATATGGAAAAGGTAGGCATCTCAGACAGCGCAATCTGACCAGCCTTCGGTCGAATCAGCCTAAAGAACTTTGGCACTGATGTATTAAGAAACGATCTTCTTGGCTCCTTAGCACCACAAGATCTACTCAGATTTCTTCTGCACCCGAGTACAGTGCAATTGACTTCATGTTGTCTAAGTGCTGTATTTGCTAGTTGTCCCGACAAAAAAAAGAAGAGGTCTTCTCAGGTGAAAACTCTGTGCGGTAACGAACAAAAAATCACCAAAGAATACCATCCAACAGCCATTGAATCCACCTGGTATGGCTCCCGGCGACCTTTTCTGTTTGATCGAGTCAAAATACCACTAAGAGAAACGCGTTTTAACAGCAGAAAGGCAGTAATTGAAAAAGCGAAGATCGAGAGCTGGATCAAACTCGTCATAGTTGATGGGGAGTACTTTGAAGGCGTTAATAACACTTTTGAGGAATGAAATTGTAGTTTGAATCTTCTGAACATATTCCGAGATATTTTTGATCAAGGTGGTATTATCATCAAGAACTGTTCAGATAGAGCCGCAATCATACCTAAATATCGTAGACAATTTTACCGAACGAATTGACATCTTTAAACGCACACGCGGGAGACATTTCGAAAATCATTCATGTAGATCCTCTGCTGTATAAGCAAATAAACAGGTAATGAATTCCCACTCAAAATATTTAATTTGAACTTAAGAGACCCTGCAGCGATCTTGAAACACCCCGCACCAGTTTTAGTTTACTGCGGCTTCACTCAGATTTAATACCTTTGAGGAATAAAAATGTGAAATAAATAATTGCGTGAGTTCTTACGTTTTTACCCAGAAAAGGGTTCACCTACGGAGCTACATAATTCCAAATTTGCTACATAGTAAGACTTACATCATCTGATGGCGCAGCTGTTGTGCGGCCACTCTCGAATGCACCCTCATCCGTTATTTGCCTCTTTAGCGGCGTTGTGTTCGCCCGTCTTCTGATCCACACATCATCCAAATGCGCTAGATCACCTCGTGTTTGGACTAAACTATTATCACAATTACTGTAACTTTGGTGATGATTGAGAAAAGGAATGACTGGGGTTGAGATCTGTTCGCTCTTCGGACGCTCCTCATTGTCGATCTGATTGAGCGATGCATTGCTCACAGCCGGCGTGCGAATTTCGACCAAAGATGCATCGAAAAATTTCTTCGAAAGATGCGGCACAGCGACAGGAAATTTATGACTACCGTAACGCTGCGAGAATAGACCCTGCACAGAGGTATAACCACCATAGCTGCTGGGGAAGCTAATGGTGTGTGCATTGGCGCTTGAGCTTAAATGCTTGAGCTTGTCCGCCTCGGTACGCAATTGTTGGAGTTCGGGCGTCTCCTTTGCTTTGGTAACCGTAAATTTTCCTTTAATGATGAGTTTCTCGGAGCTGCCAGCAGACTGTAACAGAGGTCGCGTGCTTTTTGGCGTATTTACGGCTACGGCTACTGCACTGCTAGAACAACTTGAAGCGACGCTGGTGGGCGTAATTAGCGTGGATGGCATTGTTTGTGCATTTACTTTGTGGCTTCTGCTGGCGCTCCAACTGGTAGTGTCCGTACCTGGGCGATTTTCTACGGAGGTTTCACATGCCGCTGGTGATTTTTGTGGTGCCGGCATTATCGCTTCTTGGGGTTCGGATGCCTTTATCATCGGCACCGCCTTTCTCTTAGTCGATTGCAGCAAATTTATCAGCGAAGGTGGCAAAATTGTTGGTGGTATGGGAGGTGGCGGAGGCGGTGACACATGCTCTGCGGTTACTGTTACGGTTTTGATATCCTCCACATTGTTCGTGTTGATAATGTCGATCTTGTGCATGAACTGCTGCCGCAAACGCTCCAGCTCTTTGAATTTCTCCGCCGATGCCTCATCTGTGGCTGGCGGTGGTGGTGGAGGAGGTGGGGGCGGTGTAGGATGTGAGAATTTCTCGAATTTGGGCGCCGGCATTTCGCTTGTATGTGGTTGTGGTGATTTATCGCCATCATCTTCATCCTCCTCCTTGCACTGCGACAGACGTCGACGCTCCACGAATGGCAGCAAATAGGGACGCGTATGAAAGATATCTAAATTGCGTGAATCTGCCGGGAAGAATTTCCCCAAGCGCTCGTCATTTTGCATATCTTTGCCTACTTCTCCCTCGCTATCGCTACTACTACTGCAACTATTATAATCGAATGCGCTAGTCGGTGGGAAACTACTCAACATCGAGCTGCCAAATCCACTCGAGAAAGTTTGATTGTCACTGTCAATGCTGCGCAGTCCAGTCGTCACCGAAGTGCTGACCGTATCATCGTACTCATTAGCGCTTTCCGAGTCTGATTCGTAGCCATCCGCTTCGGCTTGCTCTAAACAGTCCATTGACGCGTCGAAAGCGTTCTCAAATACATCGTCCCCAAATCGATGCTGACCAGTGGGCAGCGGCACAACTTGACTAACTTTGGCGCTAGTCGAGTGATCGGAAAGGGAGTTATCGCTTTTGCTCTGCAGCTTTTCAGAGCTGCCCGCACGCTCTTCGTGCGCCATCGATGCGGTTGAAGCGGTGCTCGCAATGGAGCATTTACGTGGATCTTTGCTGTTGCTGACCTCGATATGTTCACAATTCGTGGCCATTTGAGAGGAATATCTCTGTGGGTGTAGCTTCGTTGTTCGTTTCTTATAGTAAAATCGTTTAAAAATATTTGTTGGTTAAATAAAACGGGATAAGGGTTATTGCTTATTTTAAACACTTTACACTTATTGACAGTTGTCTTATTTTCTTAAGGGCACGGACATGAATACAGTACACAACACAAAAAAAACTCACTACACTTTACGCCGATAATATTTTCTTTTGAACGACATTGATTTGCTGCTTTTTTGTCACCGCATTGATGTTATTTTTGATAATTTTGTTTTAATCGAATGATTTGTTTTTGTGCGTTGTTTTTACTATTGTACTTCTCAGCTCATTAATCTGTAAAACAAAATAAATTACGTAAAATTAATTAGAGTTCAGAGAAGCTTCAGTGAAAAATGACTCCTCTTCGTTTGTGGTTGATATGACTTGGTTGTGGTGGGTACGAGTTTTTAATTTATTTTAGGTAGTGAAAGTTGGAATTTGTATTGTAAAATTGTTCTAGAAAAGCAAACAGTTAAATACATATTTTAGATAAATACATATTTTAGATAAATAATTCGACAAAAAGTTTAATGTGGACAGACCAGAAAAGTATTTGCTTCGAAATAAAGCTTCCCAAACAATCAATAAAAATAAATAAATAATTGGCGCGTACACTGCCGTTAGGTGTTTGGCCTAATTGTGGTATACGTCTTGACGTTGCTCTGTAGGTCCCAGTTTCCCAACGGAAAATTACTTTTTATGAGAAGATTTTTCAATGCAGAAATACTCTCAGAGATTTGCCATTGCCTGGCGAGGGGCGACCGCTATTTAAAAAAAAAAAAAAACATTTTCTATTATTTTGTTGTTTCATGCACGGAGATTCGAGCCTACGTTCTTCGAGTTTCGAATGGTAGTCATGCACCAACCCATTCGGCTACGACGGCCAATATTGCCTTGTGGATAATCCGGCTCTACTCATTACATTCACTTCTACTTCCTCTGCTTTGTGATTTGATTTGAACTTCTCCTATTTTGGCCCTAGTACCCCATACTGGCACTTGAGTGCCATACTGGCACTTCAATCATTTCACCTACCTCATATTGGGCCCATTTTCGTAATGAGTGCCACCGACACGTTCAAAAATGAATATGTAAACTTCACTAGGGCCGACCTTATGTTTAGGTAAACAAGAAGACTACTTATACTCGCATATT
Source organism: Anastrepha fraterculus (assembly GCA_037575425.1). Taxonomy (NCBI): domain Eukaryota; kingdom Metazoa; phylum Arthropoda; class Insecta; order Diptera; family Tephritidae; genus Anastrepha; species Anastrepha fraterculus. Next base: position 286,223 of record JAYXIM010034454.1, on the reverse strand, counting down.
TTGACATTTCAACCGCAACTCGAGAGTGAGCTCGTTGATACTTCGTACGTATTGAAAAGCTATGGTGTAAATTATCGATGACTTCACGGTATTTACGGAAGAGTCAACTATAGTTTCAGCCCTTTAAACTTTGAATGGCACGGCAGTTCGTTTATTACCATGAAGTATTTATCATCATTTAAGGGTCACTAAGAAAAAATGTGCTACGCTATTTGAGTGACACATACAGTCGAAGTCCTTGTAGCTTCTATGCTGGAAATACAGTCAGCTATAAATTTATTTACAACCCAAATAAATTAATTTTTGAGGCAAACTATTGCAGTAACTGTTAGCACCTCATTTCGGCGGTCTTATTAGTTATTTTTTTCTTACGTTCATATTTGTTTCTCCTTTTTTTGGTAATGGGTTAAATGTCAGTCTGCGCGCTCAGCACGCAAGTGAGCTTAATTAATTGAATTAACACCATTACTAAAATGCTTGCCACCAGTCATCACCCATCAGCGGTCTATTTGCAGCCCTGAACATTCACCACTTAGGCAGCAAACGAAAATTGCTGATGCATTATTGACGGTCATTAATCAATTTTCTACTAATACTCTCCGTATGATTAACTGATATGCTTATGAATGTATGTACATTTGTCTGAAAATGGGATCAAAATAAGTATATGGCATTTTTGCCGCATAATTCGCTTCATGTACGAGGCCCGATCAATAAGTACCTACTGAACTCCTGCCATGGTGTGATTGATTCAGTGCGATTGCCGATGTTTGCTTTGATTCGCTTTAGCAGACGACAGTCATGGCAGAAACGATAGCAATGAAAGGTTAGGAAAGTAGGATATTTCTTGTTGAACGCCGAAATAAAAAGATAAAATATGGAATGGCAATAAATATTTAAATAAGGTTGGCCAACGTAGTGAAAAGGTCAACGATCCAATAGTTGCAGCGATTGCTTACGATTGAATAATTTCGATGCGGTGCACTGCAGCTTTATCGATTATATTATATTTAAAGAAAATCCGAAAAAAATTTGATGAAAACTCGCTACATGAAACTCAAAATAGCAGGGTTTGATGGACGAATCTTATTCGAAGAAGCCAAACCCGATCCCCAAGGGCAGGAAATGCCACCAGCACATAGAAAGAAGGAACGAATGCTCACCGAAGTATACCACAATCAGTTATTTCCCCACTTGAATAAAGTTTGGCTAGGCAAAAACTGCTGTTTCACTACAATAATACATCAATACATTCATTAGGATCTAAATTGCTGCCACATCCACTTTGGTCGCTCTTCTTGGTACAAAGGTTGCTTTTAGTTTTTGCGCCTTTGCGACACACGCGCGATGCAATTTGATATTTTTATCGAAAACTTTGGTATTTGTTAGCACAAACGTACATACTCGTATAAAGTTCTAACTTTCTGTTTGTTCTTTTATCAGTGAGTTTACAAGTTCATCTCGCTTAAAAGATGTAATTAACTCGTGAGAGTTTTCGTGCGTTGATTTATTACGATTTTCGATGTGGATTATAGAAATAGGAGTGCATTGATCAACTTGCTTCGACTTTTGCCGTTGAAGCACCACACTTACTTCACTTTGAAACTGACACAATGATCTCCAACGTGGCCGTCAAACCATGCAGGATGAATTTCGTGAAGGCGCTCCAGAAATGGTGGTTGTACCAGAAACAATCGATGCTGAGCAAGATCGTCATGTGACATAACGTGAGATAAAAACATCTTTGAACATTAGTGGGAACAGCATAATATTATTACATTAATTAATATTATATGAAAATCGTCAAAAATATTTGCCCTCATTGGAGACCCATAACTTGGCAAATTGCTCCAAAAAGTAGGTACTTTTGTCGATTGGTGTTAAGAAATATTGAAAGAAGAAGAAACTGAAGAAATTCAGCCGCGGTGGTTCAAAGCACGTTTATGACATAGTAAGAAGTGGTGAATATCCATGCATATGAGCTGGAAATAAAACAACGCTCGAAAGTATGGGTGTTCCAAGACGAGATTAACCCGAGAAAAATTGATCGTGAAAGAAGCACTTAAAAGCAAGGCTATGCGCACTCTCACGTATCTGCTCACAAAGGAGAAATTTTGAGCATTCAAAAGACCAAGTCAATGGATCATCCGCCTTACAGCCCTGATTTGACATCGGATGATTTCACATCAAAAATAAAATGCGAGGTCAACATTTTACAACGCCTGAAAAAGCTTTGGAAGCCTTGTAACAGCTCGTTTTTGGAGGTATCCACTTCTGAGTGGCAAAACGGTTTTGAAAATTTGTGAATGCAGAAGTTTATTGACTTCCTATTTTTGAATATTTTTTCATAATTTTTTTTTACTGTGATTTCATTTGTCCACAAAACTGATGTTAACTGTCATGTCCGACAGACTCTCGCAGGTTCTCCTGTCATTAAGCAGAAGGGACTGTAGGTAGCTGGTTGGACTGATGACGAGCCACTTTCTATGGGCGAAGCACATGGAAAAGGTAGACATTTTAGACAGTGCACTCTGCCCAGCATGTGGAGAGGAGTATGAGACGGTGGACCATTTTATGTGCGTCTGCCCGGCCTTCGCTCGAATCAGCCTCTCGATCTTTGGTACTGATGTGTTAAGAAGCGATCACCTTGGCTCTTTGGCACCACAAGATTTACTCAGATTTTTTCGGAGGTCGTGTAGATTTAAAGAAAACTAAAAAGGGAACCGGAGTGCAATACTATGGACTTGATAATGTCTGAGTGCTGTACTTGCCAGTTATACCGACAAAAAACAAAAAAAAACAAAAAAAAAAAACAAATATTAGGTGCAAAATAAAAAGGCTACCTTCGTGGTGGTGGAGGTGCTGTCTGTGTCACATAGCCCAAATCAAATTAGCACAAAAGACGCCATTTTGATACACCACAGCTTTTTATTAGTGAAACCATCTTGATTTCACTATGAACCTGCCTGCGTCGTCTATTTTCTTTTCTGAAATTTCTTACAAGTTAACCATCGAGAAATCCTCCAGCATTCATTAGAGTACCCAGACTTGGGTACTCACACAGAGAGTGAACGACTGAAAGATTATTCTTGATTGCAGCTTCTACATCTCTCGTTAGACGGCCACTCCATTTTCCTGGCATGGTCTTCCAAAAATTAGTGGCCAGTTATTGTTGACGTAAGTCTGAATTTGTCTGCTCGTGGCTTTCTTAACGGCTCATCAGTTCTGGATTTATCGAAATTGGGCCCCGTTTGTTTAGTTATTTTGCAGGTATCCGTATTAGTCCATCGATTAACGGCCTGCTTCTGGAATAGCGAGAAGATCTCCTTTTGCGCACGCCTTGGGGACAACTTATTTCTACCGTTTCGGATCCGTTATAGGATCTCTTCTGCTACCCTCGTTCTTTAGGAATTATTTCTGTTTCCTCATATGAAAATATAGCTCAGAGGGGAACATATTAATTTCTTACAGGGAAATATATACATTTGGACGAAACTTTCATCCCATTTGGAGGTTATATACAATAAGTATGTAAGCAAATAAATATTTTACTTTCACAGCAGGGAAAACGCGTAAATAATACACTTGAAATACTTTCTTATTATAGCTTCGCATTCTCAATATTCTTCTTCGCCATTTGTTTACAAATACATTTGGACGGGCATTCTTTAATTTGTCTGGCCACAGACAAGTGCTCAGAGACATCGTATGATGGACTGACATCATCGAAATGCCCGCAGTTAAAATGCCTAAGAAAAAACAATAATTTGTAAGCTGCTTGTATCAATTGGCCTTCAAAGCCTTTGAGGGTATTTCAAGAAAAATGTACGTTTGTATGTTATCATATGAAGCATTGAGGAACATTTGTTTACGCGTACTTACATTCATTTGAAGTACATATGTATGTGTGTGTGTACATAGCTCGTGCTTACATATTGTTCAATCAATATTTACCGATTCGAAATCAGCAAACTTACTGACTTATCAAGAGTCACTGAAGTGAACAAAGGAACAATAAAAACTTTAAGTTATTTTAAGGAAAATTTTAAATGGAAAAATTAGCGACGAAATTTGCTCGTTACCAAGGGTGCGTCTTTTTTTTTAATTGGAACTTTATGTGCCGGAAGAAACTGAAAATAGAATGTGAACGGCTTGAAATCGTTAACGGGTGTTTAAATGAGCCAAGTGTCAAGTTATTTAAGAAACAAATGAAAAGCTTATTCGGACAATAACTTAAGTGCGTTTTGTGTGTGTTGGGAATGGTCATTATATAGGTATGTATGTATGTACATATGTATACTATGTAGGTGCATATGTATGGTGCATTTTTAATAGACTCACAATATTTTTACACAAATACATGTACATATACATATATGTATGCATATGTATGTATGTATAAAAGAGCGAATTCCATATAAAACTCAAACCCGATGCACTTAAGGGAACAGATGCCTGCAAAATTTCGAAAAAAAATTTTTTTTTCATAAAATGTTAATATAATCCTTTAAGTATATGTCAGGAATTTTAGAACGTAAATTGAAGTATTTCTTATATAAGGTTGGCCAAAAAGTCTTGCGGTACTTTAGACGCGTTTTTCTCAAAACTATATTTTTCGAATCGGCGTACACGATAACTCGAAAAGTTATTGAGCAATCTCCCTGAAATAATGCACACATCTTTTTTATGATAAGTAATATCATATAATATGTAAATTTACAAGTTTTCGAAAGTTTATCGAAGAAATCATTTTTTCGAAGCAAAAATAGTAAGAAAATTAGCCCCAAAATTCATGTTTTTTTGAGCATTTTATTCCGCGATTTTTTTCCATTTTTTTTTTAATTCATATAGAAATTATGACATTAATAAACAAACAAAAATTTGGTTTTTTGTATTCAGGTCACTGACGCCGATGCTACAATGCCCGCCGATTGAGAAGCCCCGCTGCGACCTTCCTGGAAGATATGGGTGTACAATGGGGGAGATCAGAATTCGTTTTAGAGGTATGGTTCCTTCGGCAAAGTTTCTTATTTTGAGCCCTAGAGTATGATTTTCACAGAGCAATGGGCGATTTTTTGCCTCCCCACAAATCGACCCGGCCTAGTGTACATCCCCCATTTTAAATGATTAAAATAAAAAAAAAACAAATTTTTATACATATTATTTTAATATATAAATAAACTGTATGCCAATTTTGAAAAAAATATATTGACTTCTTGATTTTAAATAATTTTAATGAAAATCAGGGAAAATATGGCCGTTCATAGGTATCTGTTCCCTTAAACACAAAATTGTTCGCGCTCTTGCTAAAAATAGCGCCGACAGGATTTGATTGAAATTGATGATTGAAAAATGTTGAACGATTTTATTTTTTAATTTTTTGTGGAAAAGAAACTAGCTGATGGATGACCCACCCTTTCATATGTCCGCAAATGAAACTACATAATATAGGCTTCCGGTAAATGATCTGAAGCACACAATTCCAATTAGATTGCATTCCAGCGAAATACGTAAACTCTCAATTGCATTACAATCTATTCTATTTTCCAACTAATCAATTAATCTTCAACGATTATCCATTACGTCTACTTCCCTGTCACGTTTTGAATGGCCAATAAAAAATCTCGAAATAACTTTTTAATTAAGAAAGAAGCATTTTAGTAATTTTAAACTTAGCACAAACGCATCTTAAACGCTTAAGCTTCATACGCACATACATACACACATTTGAATAGCTGCAAGCCAGTTCAATCGATTTGTCATGTTTTATAAATTTCCTAGTATGTAATTTTCATACATAAAATACACTGGTAAGTACTTTTTGTAAGCGAAAAATTGCAAGTCAACTCCATTGAATTGCCACAAAGCAATTAGCGCTGGTCGCAAATCACGAGTATGATGTGCCTAGCCGAACTTTGTATGTGGGCAAGTATGAATGTAGAAGCGGGTAAATGCAATGATGCAATGGCAACACGACATTCATAGAGACTAATGATGATCGAAAGTGATCGAACGCTGGTGAGTAATTAAACGATCAAACCAATGATAGATGAAGCAAGTAATTAATGGAAAAATAGTGGATAGCAAGAAAATCAAATAGCGTAGAATTCTAGAATATTCAATAAGCAAATGTGTCTCGGGGGAAAGAAGCAACCGGTCATGGAAGTACTTTCAAATATTTTATGTAATAAAAATAGTGGAGGTGTTCGTATACTGCAACAAATACACTTAGGGTTTTCCACATATGTAAATATAAATACTTGTACGTGTGAAAGCAGAGATCTTTTACTTCCTGAGTAGAAGAATTTCGTTTGTAAAATAACCCTCATGTGAGGCCATTATTTAAAAAAAACCATATAAATAGTTTAATAAAATAACTTTATATGTTATTAGAAAATATTCTTACATCTTATGTATAAAAATTCTCAATGGATTTTAAAAAAAAATTTAATATTTTATATAAAAATAATCTTCAAATTTTATTTAAAAAAATTGTCTCAATAGATAATTAAAAAAAATCTCAATGGATTAAAAAAACAAAAAAAATTTCTCAATAGATTCTTAAAAAAGATTCATAAAAAAAATATTCTTAAAATTTTATTTAAAAAAATTTCTCAATAGATAATTGAAAATAAAAAAAAATCTCAATAGATGATTAAAAATAAAAAAAAATCTCAATAGATAATTACAAATACAAAAAAAATTTCAATAGATTATTAAAAAACAAAACATCTCAATATATTATAAAAAAAAACATTTCTTAATATTTTAATAAAAAATAAGAATATTCTTTATTAAAAACAAACATTATTAATAGTTTATTAAAAAATTCCCAATAATTTCTACAAAAAAAATGTTCAATAGTTTATTAAAAAAAAATTTCAATATTTTATAAAAAAAAATGTTAATAGAATTTAATTTTTAAGAAAATTCTTAATAGATAACTAAAAATAAAAAAATCTCATAGATATTAAAAAAAATTCTCAATAGTTATTTAAAAAAACATCTAAATATTTTATAAAAAACATTTCTCAATATTTTAATAAAAAGAATAATCTCAACAATTTGTAAAAACAAAAAAATTCTCAATAATTAAAAAAAAAATCTTGATGTTTTTTTTCTATATCTAAAAAATATATCTCCCAAAAATATGTTCCATGAAAAATAAGAACGTACCAAAACGCTTTGATCAGCCACCACACCACTTCAATTGTGTGCGAGCCATATTTTGAGTAGAAAAGTCAGCATTTTTGAAAATAAAAAAAAAACACAAGAAATCAGGAAAACCACCCAAAAAATATATAAGAGTTCTAGGAATGGGGGAAATTCCTATGTACAGCGGGTATGCACTAACATGGCCCATGAAATTTAAGTAAAGCAATTTAAGAAGCAATAAAGCGACTAAAAGATCGCGTTAATTTTAAGATTTTTTATTCCTCATGGCTTTTTTCACTTTATTCCAATGAATTGGAAAAAATGGAAATGGAAAAACGCGTTAAACTGTTTTTTTTAAGTCAACGCGACTTTTTAACCGCTTAAGCCTCGCATTTTATTACACTAAAATTCAATAGGCTATAAAAGAACAAAAAGAAAAGACGAGCATACTTGAAATTTTTCTAAAGATTCAGATTAAAAAGCTTAAAATTTTTACGACTTTTTTTTAATTTTTTTTAATTTTTTTTAATTTTGTTCAAAGTTTGAAACTTTGTTATAGAATAAATGCTATTCTTTTATTTTTATTTTTTTTAATTTTTAAATATTTTAATTTTTTTATAAATTTTTTTAATATTAAATTATTAAAAAAAAAACAAATCAGTCAAAAAATCGAGTTGCTATTATTTCGACCATGAATGTATTTTTGCCGCAATATAAACCTTCGTATATGTATGTGCAAATGTGCTCGCGTCGGGAAAAAGTGTTTAAAAATTTATAACTTTTTGAAATTTGAATTTTGGGCAAATATACCAAGAGTATGAGAACAGTTTGTCATAACAAACCCCACATTTTCATAAACAAAATTTATTCGAAGAAACATTTTTTTTAATTTATTTAAATAACAAACAAAAAACAATTCGTTTCGGGATGTCGGCAATGCATTTTTAGAGTCTTAACTACAAGAAAACGTAAAAAAACTCAAAATGAATTTTTTGGTCGTTAATCACCTTTTCCCAGACGCATTATTAAACCTGCTCGTGCGGGATTCTAAATCGGTTTTTTTAACCCCTTCATTTATCCATTCTTTCATTCCAATTCTTCTACCTTTCTGCACTGGCTTTTTCAATTCTGAGCAGGCTCGAATGGATTATTTTTATTTCGGCGTTGGTGAGACTATACTTATGAAAACGAAGTCGGATTAACGAGCATTATTGTTTTTGTTGTTGTAGCAGTATAACTATTTTGATTGCCAGTAAAGTTTTTGGAAACGAAGTTCCAAAGTCGAAAAAGTTTGACCAGAAAAGTCTGGGTGCCCAAAACTTTTGTCCTAACAATAGACATTTCGCCTACTAAGACGAAATCATCGTTAGCCGAATACGAATTTTCTTAAGGCTTAGTGCATTGCAGCCATTGAAGGAATTTTTTGGTGTGATATCCAAGATTTTCTGGATCAATGCCATGGCAATAAATACAATTTGAAGTAGGAGCTTATAATCCTTTATAAGTGATTTTGAGTACTTCTAAAGGCAAACTACACTTGTTGCATAAGAAATATACAAATTAAAGTCTTATTTACGAGTAGCATTTCTATACAGCAAGAAACGCTCTACCAAGAATGGAGAATACATAACGGTTACTATTGGCAGATGATCTGACAATAATGTTTTGTATACCAATTCAATGGAAATGGAAAAGTACAGTCTAACGCCTCCGAATGGTGATTTTTATGAACATTTTTTCTTAGTCAAAAATGCACTTGGATCACTGCCATTGCCTGCCAACTGGGAATCATTCTTACAAAAAAGAAAAACAACTTCTTGGCCTATATACCAGTACTACGCCCAAATAAAGACACTAGACTACGTCTGTTTAGTTGTTGTTGCTTATAGACAATTATAAGTACCTATAAGTATGTACAAGTTAGTATTTATGTACCTCTTACTGATTTTTCGCTTAGCCACTAAATAATAATCGCACCACTCGATCATATTTTTACTGAATATCTTAAAGACTCATTTACAACGTCGCCCCCAGTTTTACTAAACAACTAATTAACTAATAATTATAATAACTTCCATACATATTTACTCGGTAAACTCTTCCACAAATCGATCAACTGATCGATAGCCAATATCACTAATTGATAAACTATCGATTGGCAATTGCAGCAGCAGTGAAATCAACAACTATCACCACAACCACATATTCATGGAATTATAGGTGCGTGAAAGTACAATCAATAATTATAGTTAAAGGTATGTGGTTAAGTTTCATACTCGCATATGCACTTGGCGATACCTGATCATGCGCGAGAAGAGCGAGACTCGGAGACGGCTATAAAAACAGAGTCACAGAGCTACAGAGCCACCGGGTCTACAACAGCATAGCGTGCGATGGCACGAATCGGCGATTTAATCGATAATTAAACTGAAAACATGTGTGCATGCACATATTAATTAGATGCATACATACGGCACTTATTCCCGTTAGCTCAGCAGAAAATATCGGAACTGTTTTGTAGTAAAAGGACTAGTCGCTTGTTCGACTCAAAGTGGAGAATAAATGCTGATTATCGAAATACTACTTATGGTACTGCTTCTGAATTTCAGTGGAAACTTGTGGAAGCTCGCGGTGCTTTTTGGCTAAGAATAAATTATGCTGGTTAACAATTTTCCCACTTTTTTGTAAAATCGTAGAGCTCAACAGCTCATTGTTCCATCCATCCATGTAAGATACTCTCCGTCACCAACATGCAAATGTGCGAAAATCTTCCGCAGAATCTTTCTCTCGAACACTCCAAGGGACGTCTCACCTCAAAATCATAACTGTCAACAGTGACGTGGGTATAGATAGGCGACTGCGCCGACTGTGTTTTTGATGACAGGAAGTACTTCGTTTTGCCTTCGTTCACTATCAGACCCATTCGCTTTACTTCTTTATCCAGTTTCGTAACGGCAGATGATGTCAATATCCATCGGTATACGCCAACAATTGTACGCTCCTATACAAAATTGGGTTTGAGCGATTAAGCTCTACGGCTCGGACGATCTTTTCCAGCAACAGGTTAAAGAAGTCAGACGACAGCGTGTCATCCTGTCTGAAACTTCGTTTCGAGAGATCCTTCGCAATTGTGACGTTGTTGCTAGTGTTGAGCAACATTACTTTGCATAGCCGCATTAGTTTTGCGGGGATACCAAATTCGCACATCGCGGCATATAGGCAACTTCTTTTCATACTGTCCAATGCAGCTTTAAAATCGAAAAAAAGATGGTATGTGTCGATTCTCCTTTCATGGGTATTTTCCAAGACTAGGCGTATTGTGAATATTTGGACGATTGTAGCAGCTTTCAAAGCAAAAAGCTTATTCTAGTCAATAAGATCGGATTATAAAATTTTAAAGTTAGTTACTTAAATATTAAAAACTAAGGGGAAAATATGTAATGCATTTCTGAACGATTAGTAGAAAATGATTGAATAAAATGGCGCAATCGATGATTTCGCCATAGAAAAAGTTCGAAGCTGAAAGCATTTCTTGAGATTCAATTCTGCCTGATACCATTCCCAAATGGACTAGTTCCGCAGCACCTTGTGTAAATTGTACTCACCAGCCAGGTGATAAAAGTTTATGGTTGCAATGACATTGTAAGCGACGATTATGATTGCATCTATGCATTCTACTCTGATCTAATACGATTTATTGTAAAAATAATGGGAAACATGAGTCGGTATTCGGTATACTAAATAATCAAATGCAAGCGAATACGTAATACAAAGTTTGTCACATAAACAGATACATACACCCCTTGACAGCTTATTAGAAACGCGATCGATTTGACAATTATTTTTTTTATAAAAATTTAGTTTGATCTATAAAAAAATATGGGGAGACCCATAAAATTCCAGGGAAAGTCCACAAAATACGGTACTCCCTGTTTCAAAACTAACCAGGCTCTGACGACCGAGTATAGGCGGTATAACCTAATCATCCGTGACAGAGAAAATGATGTTACAAAAAAAGCTGGCAGCATATCTGGGGGTTAAAGCCGACACCTCGGTGCCATAATCTAATAAGTAGGCTGATAATCTACGAATCTTAAACTCAAATCTATCAAATAAACCACAACTAAGCTCGGAAAGCACAAATAAGCCTCGGAATAAACAACCCGCTCATAATTCGACTTTGTACAAGAATTTGACAAATTTTCATAATATTTGAACTATTTTTAAAAATTAAAAAAAAAAAATTGGGTATGCAGTTTCATAGTCCATTAAATTTTAGTCTGATGAAGTGCAGTTTGAAGTAGCTCAGAATTTTCTTTGACTTTTGATAATTATTTTTCGCAGATGATGTGGCGTATTTTCTGCATGTAACAAATGCATGACATTTTAGTTACAATATTATGACTTGTGTACTTATTTGTACTAAGTACAATTGCACATATGTATATGCATATACATATGTATCAACTCATTTTAATTGGTTTCATGTGCTCAGTCGGTCGCCGAGTCCCTATGACAAATCAATCAAACCAAAATAAATTACTCAGCAACCGGCAATCATATGACATGTATGTAAATACATACATATAGTATGTATGTGTGTATGTACATGCGCATACTATAAAAACTTTCATTGATAATTCATTCGCCAAAGGTTATCACAAAAATATCTTTTATAATGCGGCAGACGTCATGTCTGCGTAATTGGGCTGACATTTATGCGGTAAATCCTCGATACATTTTAAAGTATGTATGTATATGCATCACACATACCCAGGCAATTGTATATCTATGTATGTACATACATGTATATCGGTATGCATGTGTTTTGAAGCAGTCATTATCGGCAGCTTTGTGCTGGCAAACAGATGCAACAGGCACAGTGACACATATTCACCGACTTCCAATGTCATAAATTAGATGCAAATAAGCATTTACATAATCATGCATGTATTTATGTGTGTGTATGCAAGTGTGTATAAGTATGTTGAACATTAAGCCACTGAACCAGTTAGACATCTCGCAGATTAGCTGCGGCACACCCATATTCACGAAGTTTTGAAATAAATAAAAAAATTAAAAAAAAAAAATTTTTTTTAATATTAAAAAATTACAACAAACATTCTGTACCATACATACCCCCTATCGAATGCATGTACTAATTCAAACAGCATGTCAGTTATACAAGGGGGCACAAAATTAATCATCCATTCTTTCTATATCTTTTTTACTATAATAAATAAAACAAAATAGTTTTGAGTGATAGAAAAATGTATTTCAACATTTACGCACTTCATTGTTTGCTGTTTGTATACTGCAGTTCTCTGATTCACAAGTGTCCAATATGACTGACGTATGACGCCATTTGCAAAAATTACAAATCTTCCGATAAGATAGGCTAAATGGCTGTCCGTCCACACAAGGGGCCCACTTGAACAAAGAATCAAAATTCGACCATAGTGATACCATACAGGGGAAAAACAGAGGGTGAAGAACCAATCAGGTGAAAAAAGGAAGAAGGGCCTTTTGGATTAGAGCATGACGACCAACAATGGCTAATTTAATTTGTATTAACTACTTCAAGCCACTGATGAAATTCACCAGGTGTGTGTTAATTAAACCTGCAATAAATATCCGCAGATGTAGCAGAAAAGTGAGAGCCCAGGTGTTTGAATCTTTGCCCGATGAGAGTAGGGCAGTTGAGAGGAAGGTGCTGAGATGATTCCATCTCATCCTCCAGGCAACTTCTGCAGAAAAGACTTGAAGCAATCCCTAGTCTCACCGCATGGGCACCTGACGGACAATGCCCGGTAAGATTACCCATCAAATTCAAGAGCCAACAAATGTTAGCCTTGGAAGTTACCTCGAGCGCCCCCGATCTACCCGTGGCCTGAAGGATGTCGCGACTTTGCATGTTTGCGCAAGAGCCTAGCGCTCGCAGAGTTGACACGAGGTCCAGCTTTTCAGGAGTAGGCCACAGGTTCTCAACGGAACTCTAATACATTCATCTCGCCATGAAAGCAGCTCCAGAGTCGCCTGTCTTGCCAGCTCATCAACCCAGCAGTTTCCCTTTATACCGCTGTGACCGGGAACCCAAATGAGCCAATATCGCAATATTCGTATGCAGTCGAGAGAGAAGTCAGGCATTCCGCGACTAATTTCGAACGAACAGACAACGAGCCCAAGGCCCCCTTGTCGCTTGGCTGCCGGAGTAGATATTTAGGTTCTTTACAGTACGAGTATTAACAGAAGTAAGCAACCTTGCAGCTGCTTCCTTAACTGCGGCTACCTCCGCTTGGTAAACACGCCAGTGGAAGTTAAATTTGAGCTTGATGAGGAGCTCTTAGAAGAATATTTCGCCACCAACCCTTCCGTCCAACTTCGAACCGATAGCCGATCTTCCAATAGGGTGACCAATTTGCGCTGCCTAGTATTTCGGCGTTGTGTACCTGGTCCCTGCGAAGTTTCAAGAAGCGAGATCGCCGATGAGCTGGTAAGAGGAAGTGCATCAGCTTTTCTAATGGGACTAGAACCGAAAATAGTTTGTTGATCTCTAAAACGATTTTAAGTGAGTTGATATCCACAAAGCAGGTAGGGCGGGTACCTTCAAGCGAGTTGGGGTACTTCAGGCTAGCATATCATTGGTTTTTTTGGTAGGAATGACTTAAACAGTTTGAGTAGGATTGACTTCAGGTAGCTCGTAGGTGATCCCCGCAGTCATAATCGATCTTCGACCGGATGGGTCTTTCTACCGAGAGGGAACGCGAACTAAGTGGGAGGTTTAAACACATTTTATGTGAATATCTGGATATAGACAAATATTTTTTAGAATAATATAGCTGATCCTATTACTATTAGTAATGGGCCAATGAAGAATCTTGAAGTCTTAACTAGGCAGTCTACAATAGCTTAGGGTACTTGGGTTTAGGGTTATGATATTGGGATACGAAATTTCTCATAGATTGCAATCACCTGATCTTATGTTTTTCTATATCTCAGCCATATATCCTCTTTGTTCATGCAGGACTAACATAAAGTAAGTTAGTTGCAGATTTTTTAAGTGGGAGTATCAATTTCCCAAAACTGAAATGCTTAGAAGTATGAATTCAGTGACTTAAAACCGCTTGATTTTCCCGCTGGGAACAAAATAAGTGCGCTGAGTGTGCAAGATTACATTCACCCACCCAATCCAATGTTAAATTTGTATGTAAAAAAACTTCAAATGAGCACAAAATACTTAATCCGAAAAACAAGAAATAAGATCAGCTTATAGATGGCATAACCACATACATGCACACATACACACATATGAGCGCATACCTAATAGCATTGTCGTTCCAGCTATTGTTTTTTATGATTTATTGCTATTGTTTTTTCTCATCTTATTATATTTGCTGTTATGCCGACTTTCTGTTAATTGCTGGTAATTACCAGAAAGCCGCTTTGTTTTGCATATCCAATGCCGCCACCGCCCGCGAGTGATATCGAACCCAATAATAGCTTTAGCATTTCTCAAAGTGTTGTGGGTGTTTTTTGTTTTTTTTTTATTATACGTTTGTCATATAGGGTGATTCATTCGAAGCAGCCATACTTAATTAGCATTTAGCTGTAAACATAATTTGACTCACTTAAGTAGTCAAACAAAAAAAAATACAAATAATGAAATATAAGAAACAAAACAAAAATAAATAAAAAATATAAACAAAATATAAAATAAAATATAAAACAACAAAAAAATACATAAAAAAATGTACCTAAATATAAAAACAATTTTACGAAACATAAATAAATATAAAAAAGAAACAAAACAACAAAAAAAAACCATATAAAAAAATGTAACAAAATATAAAAAAAAGAAAATTAAAAAAAAAACAATTTTCAAACAAATTTTCCTGAAATAGCAAAAGAATGGCTCGACTCAATAAATCCGTTAGAGTGGTTTTTTGTATTAAAAAAAAAGGGTTACAAGAATACAGCTTACAACAGAATGCTAGCAAAAACGAGTAAAAGAATAGGACGTATTAGGTGAAGTAAAAACACAATTCTATTCTTCGCGTTATTTTGTATCAACGTCCCATTGACCTTAGCAATACAAGGGAATTATGCTTGTTCAGCCACCAGACTCGGAAAACTAATTGTGCTCTCAAGATGTTCAGGACTAATCGTAATTTTTAGCAATTCAGTAGATTATATCTGTAGACACTCCTAGGAACAAAATAATACAATTCTATCAGTCTTGAAATCCCAGGAAGAATCTCTCTTGCCAATAACTGCTACTTTAGACTAAGTAGACAATTGAGCAGTAAAGTCCTCTCTCGACGAACAAAACTAACACTCTACAAGGCTCTTATCATGCCCGCCCTAACGTATGGCGCAGAAGTTTGGACGATGACAATATACGATGAGGCGTCTTTTGGAATGTTTGAGAGAAAGATTCTGCGTAAGATTTTTGGACCTTTCCACGTTGGCAACAGCGAGTATCGCAGACAATGGAACGATGAGCTGTATGAGCTTCGAGACGACATAGGCTTAGCGCAGCGAATAAAGATCTAGCGGCTACGTTGGATGGGTCATGTCGTCCGAATATAAATATCCCACATTTCCTGGGCTTACCGTAAGATGAGTTAAAGGAAGAGGACTGGCAAATTTTCATAAAAATTTCAAACTTTTAATTCAGATTTTTTTTTTAATTTAGGTAGGTAGTTTTATGGCCCGTTGTAAGTTTGAATTAATTCTCGTTGCGTTTGGACAATTTTTTTTCTTGATAATTTTTTACTCTGATAAGTTTCTCTGTCGTCCATTCGTTACAAATTCATACATAATCAATCTAATTTAAAGAAACGAAAAAAAAAATATTAATAACAAAATTTAGTTAGAGGTTATGGGTACCAAGCAAACTTTGAAATGAAGAATGAGCAGCAGCCACCTAACTCTGAATGCCAAAAATGTATATATTAGTACGGATGAATAAAGTATTAGGGTGAAGCTACCACGCAATTTATAGTTGAGTGCTTTTTATTACAAATTTTGTTTTTTTAATAAGGCCATGTTTTTTATATTCAAAATGTATTGGAATTGCTTTAAATAAATAATACAAAGTAAGAAAATCTACTTTTTGAAGCTGCATTAGGCGGAAGTTAGTATCGAAAGAAGGAACTCATGGCTTGGGAATGTCTTATATTAACGCCGATGAGCACTCAGCTGTAATAAACTAGACAATTCTGGAAAAATTAAACGGGCATAAGGCGATGTATAGATTCGGCTGTTGCAGTAGATGAACCAACTATTTATCCAGTCGAAGTTTTGAATAGCCTGAAGGTTTCAGTACTAGCAGCACACCAAAGAACATTAAAAATTGGAGTTTCGGTAATAAAAACCCCTCGGTTGTACAATAGCACACGATTTGAAGCTAAAAAACTGCAAAACAATATTTTGAAACAAACTATTTTGACTGATTGCCGCAAAGGAGAATCTATTATGGAATTCTCTGAATTCCAGTTATCCCAACAAATTACCAATGCAAATTCAAGTACCCTTAAAATTCAAGTTCCAGTCCGTTCAAATTCAAGTGACTTCAATTTGCGATAAGTTTGTATTTTTCAATGTCAATTAAATAATAAAGTACGAGAGCAGGCGAAAACAGCAGGTATTGATCTGCTTACCGGCTGCTTTGCCCACGTACGTTGGTAGTTTCCAAGTAAGTAGCTCAAAGGATTTATATGTTTGCGCTACCGATAACTATTCGAAGTAAAAATATTGTTTGCATTGAGAAGCACGTCAATAAATGTATGTACCAACTTTAAAATAAAAAAAAATAAAAATTCAACTAAAAACAGAAATTATTTGCCTTTCCGTTTTAAAAAGAGTTCTATGTAACATATTTCATTTTATCTGCAAGCAAAAAAGGTGGCATGTGTTGCAAAATGTACTTTTTTTCTAATAAAGATTAAAATTAAAATCGATTGATTTTAAAATGACACTTATTTTCGTCGACTCTTCAAGGCATTGTTGTTTTCTTTTTTTGTTTTTTATTTAAATTAATCGATTTTTAAATTATATCTACTATTCTGCGGCGCGAAATTTGCATACAGCACAATTCACATTGCAACAGCTCAATTTACTGTGTTACTAATAAAATGCAAAATGTTTTTTTATTGCATTATCAATTACCCTTAAAACGTTTGAACGAAAACTACATGCATACATATGTATGTATGTGTGTAGCTGGCTTTGTAAATATTAAAAAACTTATAGGGCTGTAACTCAGCCACGCGTGGAATCTAACTTGATTGCCACTTAAGTAAATGACAGCAGATACGCCTTCTCCGCCAGCCACCCACAAACAAACACAGCCAGTACTTAGGTCAAGCAGAAATCCATGCTTGTATGCAGCTAACCTTACTCTACTATAGCTTAGAGGGAGGAGCAGTCACCCAATTATAATGTAAATTCCAGCACACACACAAGCAGGCAAAAGCGCATCATCGCATTGAGCATATTTCAATTATACTCGTACAGCTAAGAAAGCGGGAGTAGAGTTGAGGGCGCGCTCACTGAGCGTAGCGATACCGCAATACATTCCCCTTTCAGTTTAAAACACAAACACAACAATGTTGTCTCCATCTCAATCGTGTTTGCCATATTAATTGCTGCCCCTCCAATAGTCGCGCACTTAAATCTTCCACTGCCTGTTTGTTTCAATTACAAATTCAATTCGTTTGTTATTATTACAATTAATTAAGGCAAACGTAGGTATAAGTATAAGTGGCTAAATAAATATTTGTGGGCATACATATGTACATAAGTTTGAGCAAGTGTGTATATCTACTACATAATAAATAAATTTTTCCATCGGCTAAAGTAGTCATAAAAAAGTGGTCCATTAGCACATTTTTAAATATCCCTTTTTTTAGACACAAAATTTTACTAGTATAGCTATATACAAATATTGAAAGGTAAAGAGTTGTGAAAGGCTGACAGAGGCTTGCAGTTGGCTTAATCTGTAGCTAAGGTATGTAGCCACATTTTGTAGCAACAGAGAATTGGTTTCAGTGTCGATGCTGGTAAGCAAAACTAAAGATAATTGCAGCCTTAAAATCCAACAGAAATGACTGGCCAACAAATACTGTAGCCAATTGAGTAGCACGTTTGCCTCTCAATAAATAATAATGCAGAGAACATGGTGAAAAGATTTTTAGAGGTGTACTACCGTTATTCTGCTCTGAGCGAAATTGACAGATAAGCCGACGTCATTCGTTTTGTGTTTCACTAAGCTAAAGCTAAATTTTGTGAAACACAAAACGAATGACGTAGAATCCAAAGATCCCCTCAAATAGTTTTTTTTCACCATACCTAACGAGCAAACCTGGTATCTATCATCCTTGGAAAGCACCCAGTGGTGCAATCCCCCATCCCTCAATTTTTGCTTTTTACCGTATGAGATCGATTTTATCTGCTAAAGGAAATGGGACTGGTGGTAATTTATGTAATTAAGGGGTTTGGGTGCGATTGAAGTCTTATATTGAGTGATGCGGCATGATTTTTGATTTCTTCAGATTTTGTGAGAACTTTGAGATCACCGTGAATTTGGACATTTGTGATATAGTATGGTGAATTTGCGATCATCTTGAGAGTCTTCGATTGATATGTTTGGAGTATTTCGATGTTTGAATAATCCGCGGCGCACCAAAGTTGCATGCCATAGGTCCATACTGCGTTTAGCATAGCTGAGTACAGTGGATTTAGCATAGCTGAAAACTTATTTTCGAGGGATAAATGGGAATTGCGATTTAATGGCCAATAAAGACTTCGAAGTTTGATTCCTAGTGCCTTGCGTTCAATAAAAATATAGGTTTTCCATTTAAGCTTGCAGTCAAAATGCATTTCGCCATATTTTGTCATATTACAGGTATTTCGCTTGAGTGTAAAGGTAAGTTGAACAGATTTTGTCTTATTTGATTTTACTTCCCAGTTTTTGAGCCATTGAGCTATTCCATTAAGACCTTTTTGGAGCCACATCAGGGTAGCAGTCAAGCGGTGTCATCTGCAAAAGTTGCGACGATAGTTTACTCAGTAACTGGTACATCGGGAGTGTAAAGCAAATATAGGATGGCACCCACAATACTGCCTTGAGGTAGAGCTGAGATTGTTCTTCATTTTGTTTTACAAAAAAGGGCCGATTTCTGCAAAGTAAATCGGCATGCCTGACCCGGTAGAAGCCTTGCGATATATTGAGAAATGCATTGCACAGCTGCTTCTTCAGTTCAAATGTTTTGCGAATATTATTTGCGGGTCTTCTGTACTTCTTCAATGTTGCCATATTCTGAAGCCGATTTGGTGATTTGGCATTAATTTTCGGTTTTCAATGGTGGACATCATTATTTTGAGAAATAGTGACTCCGAAACTTTTGAGGCAACAATTTCAGTGGGGCGATAAGATTTCACTTTTTCGGCGCTTTTTCTGGCGCATACTAATGTATCTGACTAGTTTTTAGTTCATTTCATTTTGTGACTATACAAATATTTATTACATTCCTAATTCCACTTATAATTATGTGAACACCAGCGTGAATACCCACTGTGCATCGGTTATTTATGGTCGAGTGTAGATGTCAACAAAGTAAACGGCGACGCTAAATATGTCGTTCAAATGTAAATTAAGTTGGCACATTTTTGTGCTGTCAACACTTGCAATAACAACAACAAGCGGCACAGCGATTGTTGCTAAGGCAATGGCGACAAAATTTTAACAGCAGAAAAAAAGCATTCAAATGCATTCAGCAATACAATGAATGTAAATATTTAAGTATATGCATATGTGTGTGTATATGTATGTATGTAAGTATGTATTATATATCTATATAAGCAATTCTTGTTATTATTTCGATGCAAATTTTGTTGGCAATTTTCAGATTTATGGGCATACGCAGGTCAATTAAAAATTTGTGCTGCACTTCAGCGCTTCGCCTAACAACTTTTCGATTGCGATTTGATTTTGTTATTTATGTGTGCGTGTTTGTGTATTTGTGTGTATGTGTGCACCTATCTATATCATTTGTCGCTTTAAAATTTATGTAGTGTCAATTTGACGCAGTCGTTTTTAGCGTTTCCATTGTTTTTCTTTCTTTTTTCCGCCACCAACACCAAAAACAATTACACTTTGTAATACGCTGAGCTGCTGTAACTGTTGCCAAGCGCTTTATTTTCTGCTATTTTCCATTGCTAACCTTCGTAAAAGCTTTGTTACTACTCGTTTTTAATTTGATTTTATTTTTTTTTTTCAATTTTTCTGACGTCTCAGGTAACTTTGAAAATTACTTTTGCTGAGTTGCTTTGCATTCGCAAGCAAAGTCACGTGCGAGTTTAGGGAATTCGTATTTCGTTTGCACTATTTTTTATATCTTTTGTTTGCTAGATATACAGGGTGTTCGGTGGCAGAATTAGGTTTTAAATTTAAAGCTTCTCCCTAAGCGCTAAGCGTAAGAGCGTAGAGAGGGCCGTAACTTTAGCTTCGTTTTTTCGTGAGGATATGACTGACTAAAGATACTAAGGTGCCCCACCAATAAAGCTTGCGGATCGAAAAATTTAGTATAGTTTATAACTTTCGCTAATATAAGGGGTCTGCCAAAAGACGCTTCTAGATGTTGTTTTAAAATGAAACATGTAAAAATTGACATTCTTTCAGGTTTCCACAAAATACGGCTCCTAACAATTATATGTGAAAAATGGCATCTTTCAAATGTCCACCAAGAGCTCGCCTACAAGTAAAATTCGCCAAACATTTTCGATTTATTTTAGAGAATGTGTAAAAAAATAAGTCAATTTTTTTTGACTCAGTGCTCAAATATTTAAAGAAAATTTAAGAAATAAATTTATTTTAGCAAAAATATGAAAATTTTTGATTTATGTTGTAAAGAATGTGTAGAGAAAACTATGTCAATTTATTTACTCAGCTCTTACATTTAAAATATTTAGAAAGAATGTAATAAATAAATGAAAATTTGTTTGTAAAAATATGAAAATTTTCGACTTACATATATTGAAAATATGTAAAAGAGAATTGCAAAAATTTTAATCAGCTCTTAAATTAAAAATATTAACAAAATATTAAAAATACATGAACATTTGTTTCCAATAATATAAAATCTTTCGATTTTTTTCTTTTAATGAATAATAATGAATATTCGATAGATTTATGTTGTGAAGAATATGCAAAAACGAATACACCCGTTTTTAATCAGTTCTTAAATTTAAAATATTAAAAAAAATTTAAGAAATAAATAATTTTTTTTTCCAAAACTATAAAAGTTTTTGATTTATATTGTAAATATTATATATAAAAAAAATTACGAAAATTTTATTCGATTTTTAAATTTAAAATATTTAGAAAAATTTAAGGATTAAATAAATAGTTTTTGTTTAAATGAATGAGATATAAAAATTCTTTTTTTTTTTTGGCAAAATATGAAAATTTTCGATTTGTGTTGTAAAGAATATGAAAAAAACGTCGATTTTTTTTACTCAGTTCTTTAATTCAAAATATTTAGAAAAAATTTAAGAAATAATTAAATGCAAAAATATTCAAATTTTTTATTTATTTCCTTTGGCAAAATATGAAAATCCTCGATTAATGTTCTAAAGAATGTGTAAAAAGAAATACGTAAAATTTGTTTTACTCGGTTTTTAAATTTAAAATATTTGGAAAAAATTCAATAAATAAATGAAAATTTATTTTCCAAAAATTTGAAAATTTAAAAAAGTTTTTTTTGGAAATAATGAAAATTTTAAAATATTTGGAAAAAAATCAATAAATAAATGAAAATTTCTGTTCCAAAAATTAAATAATATGTATATTAAATAATGAAAATTTTCAAATTACGTTGTAAAAAATGTGTACAAAAAAACCTAAATACGTCAATTTTTGTGAATCAGTTCTTAAATTTAAAATATTTAGAAAACAAATAATTTTGTTTCTTGAACAAATATTAAAATTTTCAATTTATATTTTAGATATGTAAAAAAATTGCGAAAATTTTAAATACTTAAATTTGTTAAATTTAAAATACTTAAGAAAATTTGGAAAAAAATCATCTTTCTTTTGCAAAAGTATCAACATTTTTTATTCATATTGTAAAGAATATATAAAAATAATTTCGCAAATGAAAAAAATCATTCGATAAATACTTTTTTTTTAAGTTATTCTCATGAGAATAAAAGGATACATTTTGGCCTACTTAAGTAAAGCTTATCATCATCATTGATTTTTTCGTCATTAATTGATTGTGGGCCTGTGCTGCCCTATGAAGCGGAAGGCGTAAATATGCATAAAATTGACTTTTCTACTAAACAATTACTTCGGGAATATATTTAAGTTATAGAGGGATAATACATATATTCAAGTTATAAAACTACATTTCAATAAAAAAATGCAGGTATGCAGGTGAATGAGAGACGAACTAACAGTAACTCTTTAAAAAATTTCAAATTCAAATGAATTTTACTTATCATCTACACGGAGATTCTCGGATGAAAAAAAAAAAACGAAAAGCCATTACGAAGTCGATTCAAAACGAGGTTTGTTGACAGTTTTCTTTGATTGCCGTGGGGGTCCGCTTCCAATTCACTCCGTCGTGAATCTTCAACGCAAGAGACTGCAATTGTGGATAACCAACTCGAAGTTGTTTCAGCACCAAAATGCAGCGGTTCACTCATGCCAACTTTGAGCCAACTATTCACCCAAAATAAACACAAAAAGCATTTCGTAAGCTCGATATGACCCCATGAGACTTTTTTCTACTCCCACAACTGCGCTAACTCGAATCGCAGAAACCTTTTTGAGATGATAGAGGCGAGGCGATTCCAAAATCAGCCTCTGAAGATTGACGATTGAAACAACTTTTGGAATATAAAAAAAATATAATAAGTAATTAACCATATCAATAAATTAATCGTTTTTATTGGCAAATCTGGGCTACTTTTCGAACTGATGCTATAATTTTCAAAGCATAAACGCCTTTAAGTATTAGATCTGATATTGTTGTTGTGATACTTTAACCGTTTTCCCACAGAGCCCATACTATATAAATAAATATATGTACAATACATCTGCTTCAGTTTGAGCTAGTCTATAATTACTTATCCATACAAATATCGCAGAAACCAGAACAGAAATCACCGATGCGCCAAGTTAAGTGATTAAATATTTGCATACAAAAAGCGGTTTTTTTTTGTTTTTATTTTTCTTTTTTTTTTTGTTATTTTTTAGATGCTATTGGAAGTGTGAAAAAAATATTTACATTTTAAGCTGAAAAAAAAACAAAGCCATGTGCGAGACTGGAATAAGCTGGGCTTTGGCAAGATAAAAATATTTTACATTTATGTAAGTTTCAGAAAGTGAATATACAGGGCCAAGAAGAAGACCTATCGCAAATATCTACTGCTTTTTAATGTACTTCTGTAGGCGGAATTTATTTGAATAAATTTAAAAAATGTCATTTGTCAACTAAAAATTCATTGGCTTAACAAAAAAATAAATACATAAATTCAGGTTCTCTGAGTCTCCCCCAGCTTTGCAGTCATGTGGGGCACGAAGGCAATTATCATATTTCGCATCACATTTTGAATAGTTTAGTAAATTCTTATTAAAAAAATATTATATTTTACTCCAAGCAGTTCATGGCATTAGGAATGAAGTCAGTACCAGGTAGGTAGGCAGAAGTGGTATTACTAAACACCTTCTGAAAATTGTTTTATTTTGAGAGAACTTGTCCTTTATTTTGAGCTTCCTACTATGCAGCTATCGAGGAAAGCAAAAGCCCCACATAAAAACTATAAAAAATAGCAAAGAAATTTTCTGGTGAAAAAATGTCGCCAACTTTAAACAAAGTTCGTACAAACTCTATCAGCTTTTTTCTAAGCACGGCGGCCGCCGTAGCCGAATGGGTTGGTGCGTCATTACCATTCGGAATTCACCGAGAGGTCGTTGGTTCGAATCTCGGTGAAAGCAAAATTAAGAAACACATTTTTCTAATAGCGGTCGCCCCTCGGCAGGCAATGGCAAACCTCCGAGTGTATTTCTGCCATGAATAAGCTCCTCATAAAAATATCTGCCGTTCGGAGTCGGCTTGAAACTGTAGGTCCCTCCATTTGTGGAACAACATCAAGACGCACACCACAAATAGGAGGAGGAGCTCGGCCAAACACCTAACAGAAGTGTACGCGCCAATTATTTATTTTTTTTTATAATAAAATAATTGGAAACATGGAAACTCTGGTATTTGTTAGGTAATCGGTGAGCGGTTGTTGTTGTTGTATTCATTTCTATAAGAAATGTGAGAGCAACGGAAATTATCATTTCCTTTAAGAATTACAAACTTTTAGAAACAGGAATTAGGTGAAACGGATGAGAAAAGATCAGTTTTTTATAAAGAAAAGCGCAAAAGCTTAAGGGAGCTTGCGGGAAATCTAACATTACTGGTAAAAAAGTAGGAAATGGGTTCATTATGCAGGATATGTTAAGCCAGCTATATTTTTCCAAATATTTTGAATCTGAATAAATATTACTTTTCATTTCTTCCTTCTCAATCTTTCATTTATACTGCCGAAATCCTTCACAAATCTGTATAAATAAATAAAAGTCAAATATACGCTATTTTATCTTTAGATTTCTCGAAATACCTACACTTGTGCTCACATAATTAAGTCAATATTTTTACTTTTTACAATATTGTCAATATTTTTTATGCTAAATGTTTTTTTTTTCTTTTCTTTTTCCTTTTTTTCTTTGTAAATATAATTTCATTGTATAATAAAATCCATATAAATCAAAATACAAAATTTTGTACACAATTTTTAAAAAAATTTTCAAAAAATTTTAAAATTTTCTTCAAAGTTTAATCCTTTTTAATCAGAATTTGAAGGAAGCTCCTGGCTGTAGAGTCGTATAGCACATTCAATATTAGTATAACAAAGTCCAAGTTTCAAAATTCTAGTTGATTTTCGTTTTTTTTTTTGTTTTGCATAGAATATTTACATCAACCGCAAAGGGTACCGCACCGAAATTATTATTCCTCTTATCATAACGAACACAAAGTTCTTTTTCAACATTGGCCTAAATGAATTTCGAAGCTCCACAATTTAATTTTTATGGAACATATTTGGCTTAGATGGTATTTTCAAGGCACTTGGAACGAATAAATGGCTGCCATAGTCGATCCTTCAACTTGTTTTAATTGATTACACCACGGCGTTTGACAGCATAACCCGCGGAAGTATTTGGGATCAGATCTACAGGTATTCCTAAGAAGCTGACAGCTATAATCCGAGCACAATATGCGGATTTCAACTACGGAATAATCCGCAATGGCGAACTCTCAGACAGCATACCAACCACCGCTGATGTTCGACAAGGCAGTTTACTTTCGCCGATCCTCTTTTTTATTGTTATTACATAATTCTGTAGATGATAAGCGAAGAGGTATCTACTGGAACTTAATCCACCATCTATAAGATCTCGCTTATGCGGATGATATTTGCTTATTTTCAGCAAAGCACTACGACATGCAAACAAAACTCGATGCTCTGTGCGCGGAGTCGGATAAATTCGGTCTTAAAACCAACATGGACAAAATGGAATTAATGAAAATTAACCCAAAAAATTATGATACATCAAGTATGTATATGGTACATGGCAAACAAATTGAACAAGTCGCAGATTTTACCTGCCTAGGCAGTATAATATGCACTGAGAATAGTGTGAGAGAGGATTTTCTGGCCAAATAAATGAAGTAGCTGGCTTATTTGCATAGCTGCGCCAAATCTGGAACTTATCAAAAATATTCTTCCAAACATAAATAATACTATTTAAAGCAAACGTCATCTAAATGCTGCTCGCTCTCTAGATGCGATACCCCGTTCATCCAACCGGAAAAACTAAAAGCTTTGCAAACTACTTGGAACCAATGACCAACTCTATCAAATTACGAAAATGGAGATGGATAGGCCACACACTTCGAAAAGATGCTACGAAATTCTGCCGATACGCTCTTGATGCGAACCCCTAAGGAAGCCCCAAAAGCAGCCGCATTAAGACTGCATGGAGAAGTTGGTTACAAAGAAATCGCTGAATGCGGGAAACCGTGGAACGAGTCAAAATTGCTAGCTAAAAACAGGGCCAACTGGAAATGCTTTATTGATGAATGAGAGAGATAAAGGAAACGCTGATAGTTAAATTAAATTCAATACTAAGACAGATATCAGTCGAAAACTGTTTGAAAACCGTGTTAAAAAAATAATTTTGAGTGGCTTTGCAGTTAATTTTATTATGAATTATAAAATTTTCTTAAAAATTAGTATCAAATCAATCAAAAGAAAGGTATTTAAAAAAGACTTAACAAAAACATATTTTTGAATGGTGTTGCCACCTAATTTTTAATGCAAAAGAAATATTTAACCCTCCGTCGGACACTTTTTTTTTAATCTTCGGTTAGGCACCTGGATTTGACCTTTTTTTGCCCCATCAGAGGATCCTTCTTAAAAGGTCTCTGAGTCGATAGAAAATTAAATTTTAGCAAGTTATCTGGAAGCTCAAGTCGTTAGCTATAATAGAAATATGTCAGACCAGACCCGGGTGCCCAACGGAGAGTTAATTATATACAAGGTGGCACAAAATTAATCACCCTATCGAAAAATTTATAATTTCAGGAAATGCCTTCGTCCTTCAATCATAGTTGGCACTTGACATTTGTGAACCAGACAGCTACAGTAAAGGGTTTTTCAATAACAGATGTTATTTTTGAATGGATTGCGCTACCGAGAGATGATTAACGATTTTTTATTGATTGACTATGTATTGATCTGGACAATGTTTATTTTCAACAAGACGGCGCTACGTGCCACACAAGCAACGAAACCAATGATGTTTTATGGGAAAAGTTTTCGGACTGTGTTATCTCTCGAAGAGGTGATCACAATTGGCCACTGAGATCTTGTGATTTAACACCTTGTGACTTTTTTCTTTGGGGGCACGTGAAAGAGAAGGCCTACGGCAACAGCTTAGGGTCGATTCAAGACTTCAAAGATGGAATTCGTGAGGCTATAGAGGACATAGGGCAGCCACTTTGCAATTCGGTTATGGAAAATTTCGTGAAAAGGATATTGCCCTGTAAGCATGGTGGTCGTTTGCCTGATGTTATTTTCCTCTATTAACGGCATACCTTCCTCTTTATAATGAAATAAACATCCGATCATTTATATTAAAAAGTAGTATTTTTCTTTGAATATCAAAATAACACCTCTTATTAGATAACCCTATGCAAGGTGGCACAAAACTAATCGCCCTATCAGAAGATTTATAATTTTGGCAACTGGAATCGTCCGTGAATCACATTTGATATTTGTGAAGTAGACAAATTTGATACAAGGTGGCGCAAAACTAATCACCCTATCAGAAGATTTATAATTTTTGCAACTGGAATCGTCCGTTAATCACATTTGATATTTGTGAAGTAGACAAATTTAGTACAAGGTGGCGCAAAATTAATCACCCTATCGTAAGATTTATAATTTTGGCAAATTTGACACTAGTGAACTAGACAACTGCATTATATAAACAAACAAGCAAGCAATGGAGCGTGTAAACGTCAAATTCACTTTTTTGTTTAATAAGTTATTCAAAAACAAAATAGTATGATTCATTTTGCGCCACCTTGTGCGTATGTAAAATTAGAGATTATCTATGCAGATAATTTTTAGATAGACTTTTTGCGCCACTTATTTTTATCACCTCTACAATTTGCATTTGCTGCTACTTCCTGTTGCACCCATCTTGAATTTTGCTTATCTTTTATGCAAATATTGGCTTCGAGTTAGTTACACTTGAGTTTATTTTCAACTTTTTGCAAGCGAATTATGATCATATGAATTTCTATTTTTATCCAATGAGTTTTGCCTAATGAAAAGGGTTTGTTTAGAATTTATGCGTGAGTGGCTAATTTAACAACTTTTTTTAGATAAACTTAGACTACTTGTACATACATACATAGGATACATACTCGCACATACAAAACGACAACAGCAACACAGCATTTGCCCAACTATTTATACACATTTTTCTTATAGGGATAATTGATTTAAGCAATCGCCGTCGACAGAGGAATACAGCCGGCGGCAACATTTTGACCAGTTTGACTTTTTTCTTGCTCAATTTTCAATAGTCATATTTTTTATAGTATGTATATAATGGTATATATAGCTTTTATGAAAGTTTATAAGTCTAACAAAATCCATATAAATCCTACTGCAAACTTCATACAAAAATTAAAAAAATCTCACAAATTTTTCATCACAATTCTACGGATTATATTTGGAATTTCTAGACAAATTTGAAGTAAGCATTTTTGTAGTTTGTTAAATTTCAATACAACAAAGTGTAAGTTTGAAAAGTGTAAGTACGAAATACTGGGCTAAAAATTAACACAGAGAAAACGAAGTTTTTAGTCCAATCCAGCTCCGGCTTAAGGCATGATGACCGGCTGATCGGAGGCTATGCGTTTGGGAGTGTACAAGAAGTTTCCTATCCGGGTATCAAACTATCAACCAATAAGAATACATCATTGACAATAAATGATAGAGTGTTAGCAGCAAATAAGTCGTACTTTTCTAATTTGAAGCTGCTTAAGTCTAAATTATAATCTCGCGATTAAAAGTTAAGGGTACTCAAAACCTTGATCCGCCCCGCGCGAACTATAGACGCTAAAAACTACTGACATTAATCCGCTAATGGTATTTGAAAGAAAAATATTGGGAAAATATGGACTGCAAGACGGCACCTAGCGAATTAGATACAAACATGAGCTGGAACTATTAGCAAAACACAAAACTGTGATAAGATTTATAAACTGTCAGAGGATAAGTTGGGTCGGAAACGTGTTTAGAATGCCCAAGGAGAGAACAAATTGAATTACGCCCTGTCGGATGCCTAAGAAGAGGACCCCCAGAAAGAGATGGCTCGAAGACGTGGAACGTACGGCGGTGGAAGAAGGAAGATAGAGACAGATGGCGCACGTTTGTGAATGAAGCAATGGTTCACCAACAAGGACTGTGATGCTAAGAAGAAGAATAAGAAGTTTGAAGTTGCTAAAATATGCCGCTGATTTTCTATAATTTTCTATATACGTAATTTCTTCGTATAAAAAAAAGTGGCGCATTTGTTGTATGAAGAAAATGTGCAGCACCACTAAGCAAAAAAACAAAATCGCACAAAAAAAAAATAATGAACGCGGAAAGAGCCAGCGACTGGTCGTCGTGAAGGATCCAGCCGTTATACTTGAGTTTGCGCCGCTCCTGGAAAATGCTTACCCACCAACGTAGAACGAACCAGTTACCTTCTGCTCAGCAAGAATATAGCCACGTTGAATGATGCTGCGGATATTGAAGGAAAAAAATTGTAGACATTGCCTTCGGTCGCTACGTGGACATCTTCGCTTTCGTGGGCCGCTCACCACACTTTTCGTACTAAAACAACCAGGTTTCACCTCCACTGATTACCACAGGAATGATAGATTTACCAGGTTTGCTTTGTAACTATGGAAAAAGAAAATAGTAAAAGAAACTTTGGCTGAACGTGAGTGGAGGATTCTGCAGCCGAATTCTGCACGATCATTTCCCATGTATTCACACACTTGTTCAAGCAGTCGTTGTTCAGATAACAGCAAAGTGTTTTTGATTTTTTTGGTGTATCACTAAGTCTATCTCGGTGTTTTTGTAAACACATCCCAAGTGACGTCAGTGTATCAGCTGATTCTGTCGAATTCGCTCACAGTCAAATAATGATCTGTTAAAGAGCTCACCTTTAAATTCTTTTCACCATTTGATTATTGTGTTCTTTCTTTTCATCTCTTCCGTCATCACTCTTTTTACGACGAAACTAAAAAAGTTACTTTCGAAAAACCCGCGGAAAACACAAACCAATACTAAACAAACGAAACGTGCTATCATCTTCGACTAAAACTAGAGTTCCTTTCTTTATAGCCACATCTGCTACCAGTTCCTGAGTTGTTATTAAATTCCTGGAGCTTAATTGCCACTCCTCGTAAGTTATTCCGGCAAAAATGATCGAAAACATGAAATTTACTCCGCATTTAAGACGCAAGGAGTCATCCATATGCCACATTTTAACCATAACTCAGAAACTGGGCCCAAAAAATTGGGAACAGAGAATAGATGATTGGATTTTGAGACAGAGGCCAACAGAATGATAGTCCATGCACAAACTCCCAGCCGACCTCCGACGACCGAGTCTATCTATTAATTTTGTTTCCCATGGAATTTAGTTTTTTTTTATACTATTATTATTAATCAACAACATCAACACGCACACCACAAATAGGAGGAGGAGCTCGGCCAAACACCTAACAGAAGTGTACGCGCCAATTATAATTATTAATTAATTAATTATTATTACTATTGGGCGGCTGCCGTAGCCGAATGGGTAGGTGCGTGATTACCATTCGGAATTCACAGAGAGGTCGTTGGTTCGAATCTCGGTGAAAGCAAAATTAATAAAAAACATTTTTCTAATAGCGGTCGCCCCTTGGCAGGCAATGGCAAACCTCCGAGTGTATTTCTGCCATGAAAAAGCTCCTCATAAAAATATCTGCCGTTCGGAGTCGGCTTGAAACTGTAGGTCCCTCCATTTGTGAAACAACATCAACACGCACACCACAAATAGGAGGAGGAGCTCGGCCAAACACCTAACAGAAGTGTACGCGCCAATTATTTATTTTTTTTTATTGGGCCATAATGCACTACGACCTCTTCCGTGATGAATTTTGCTTGACCGCAAGTCTATAATTGGAGGATAGCTTAGCCAGGTTGCTTGTTTGAGATAAGATCAATTGTGACGCTAGCATTTGATTTCCATCCACTAACTAGGTTGCTTAACCACCTAGATCTTTTTAAGAAGGTAACGAGTCCCTCCAGTGAAATATTCTTGCACAATTTCCAAGGCCTTTAAAGAAATAAAGGCGAAGATTTTTTTCTTTGAAGTGCAGCTTTTGCTGAATTTGAGTACTGGGGAACTGCCATTCGCAGAAAATGTAACCCGGGGTTTCATCATCCATAATCAAAAACGGCAGACGCTGGTTGCTACTAATTCTACTTTCCTGAAAAGATGGTTAAAACTAAAATGTTCCATAAAAAATGCAATGGGAGCTCGGCAGTTCGAGTTCTTTTTATCCTAGAAGCCTAGGAGAAAAGGTTGCTCTTTTGGAGGAAAGGTTGTGCTTTTGCAGGAAAGGATAAACCGTCGGCCTTTATTCTACACACTCCTTCCAGGCTGCTATTCTGGAGGTTGCTCTTCTGGAGGAAAGGATAAACCGTTTAACCAGCCTCTGTTCTGGACTCTCCATCCAGTGTCGTGTCAGGTTCATATCTTCCTAGTCTTTTTAACTTCCTCTATGTATGTCTTGGTGATCCCACAAGAGGATTCTGGTCTATGGAGTTTTGTAGTAGCGCTTAATTTCGCTGGACAGGCCGTCTGTTAGTTGACATAATAGTCTTCATTTCGTGATACCCAGCTCAACAAAAGAGTATTTGTTATTTTATATTGGTTTAATTATGTTTACGGCCGTCTTAGCCGAATAGGTTGCCGTTCGTTTGCCATTTGCCGTTCGAAGACGGCTTGAAACTGTAGGTCCCCCATTTGTGGAATCACATCAAGACGAACGCCGCAATTAGGAGGAGGAGCTCTAACAAAAGTGTGCGTGCCAATTATTTATTTATTTATATTTATTTGTTTTCAATTATTTTTATTATTAAATTAAAGTTTTGACATTGTAAGGCGATGCAAAACTGAAAACATTTCACAATTTATATTTTACTGACGTAAAAACACAAAACGTGCAAATCTTCGCTAATCAGCCAATGTTGATAGCCTCGTTATTTTACGGATGACTTAGCCTTTAGAAGTTGACAGTAAAAGTAGCTATTAATATAAATACACACAAAAATGTTTGTAATTCCAATTACCTCTCTCGACAGACACTCACGCCATTTATCTTTTTAAAATGCAGTTAAGTTTATGTCTCAGAATTTCCAACCAAATATAGTATAAATAAGGCAAAATATATTTTGCGCTAGAAGTTTATAAGGTGTGACGGCTTGGGCCGTGCAAGGATCTGTCACAGTGCAGCACTTAGATGAGCCACCAGACTAACGCTTTAAACAAATCATTCTTTTCGTTTCCTTTTAAGAAAATTTCTCTGAGAGGAATGCCGAAAAATGAATATCAAATTAATCAAATGTACGATGTCGTATAATTATAAATTATCAACTACTTTTTTAAGAAGTTGCATTTCTCACGGTTATTTCCAAGTTGAATGGTGGAATGAATAAAAAAGTGAGATTTGCAGTTGGAGCTCACGGTCTGGTGTACTCTCCACTCGTCACAGTACCTAATCCAAACCCAGTTCTTTTAATAAACCCAAGACAAGGCTGGGTTGGGCAGACTGTAATGCTTTTCTTGGGGCCGAGATATCTCATCGAAATCGCGCTATAGTCTCACATTCGAGAAGAATGCGTATGCTGGAGTCTCTGGGGACTGGTCGCAGAAATGCCAGAAAGTCACTGAAATATATCCCAAACATGTGCATGTAGCTACGTAAACGTCTTGTAATAATGCCTGTTTTCATTCTCAGTTTGATCTTGGAGAGGGTTATGAGTTGCCTTAGCCTCCTTGTGAGAGGAACCTCGGCTGCCACATCACAGCAGAATTCTGCACGATTATTTCATATGTATTCACACACTGGTCGAATCAGTCGTTGTTCAGCCGTAACGAAGTGTCATTGGTTGATCTTTTTCGTATATCATTAACACCATCTTAGCTTAAGTAAACACAGCGCAAGTGACGTCAGCTTATCAGCTGATTCTGTCAAACTCGCTCAAAGCGGATAACGATCTATTAAAGAACTCACCTTTGAAATTTTTTCACCATGGTGCGAAGCTAGACCGCTAGCTTTTATAGCATAAGTGATGTAGTATAAATAGGCGCGTATCTCTCTTTTCTGCTGTGATGTCTGTCGTTGCAAGTGTTGCTCTTACTGAGTTTGCGGCGAAATCTGCTGTCTCGTTACCAAGAATCCCTATATATATGTCCAGGAATCCAATAATAAGCATCTCAGGGCAATGACGTCAGCTCAAGGGAGTGGAAAACTAGGAAAAAACTGCAGTTGTAGGCTTTACTATCATTCGAATTTTTCCCAATTTCACACGCGACATTTCATTTCTACTATTTTGTTTAATTTGAAAATCGAAATTTCTGCTGATTGACTACACAAACAAGTCACTTGGCAGGCAAGAGTTTGTAGATTTTCTGTGTTGACATCCCCCAAACAGCTGATTCTGTGAAAATCGTCAAGAACAAACCAGCGGATTGCGGATGACGTTACCTATCTCTTTTCTACAAAGTGCAATGCTATCAGGTATTTAAGCAATACTAAGCTCTTATGTGGCAGACTGTAGCTTTAATTTTCCCTAAAGGATTATTCTTTCAAAGGCGGTCGCCGTAGCCGAATGGGTTGCTGCTTGACTACCATTCGAAGATGCGCAGGTTCGAACTTCCTTGCCGGAAAATCAAATGATAAAAAGGCTCTTCTAATAGCGGTCGCCCCTCGGCAGGCAATGACAAACCTCCGAGTGTAGTTCTGCCATGAAAAAGCTCATCATAACAAATATCTGCCGTTCGGAGTCGGCTTGAAACAGTAGGTCCCTCCATTTGAGGAACAACATCAATACGCACGACCCAAATAGGAAGAGGAGCTCGTCCAAGCAACCAAAAAAAGGTTATATATAAATATATATATAGATATGTATATATAAAGAATTATTCTTGTTAAATATTTTTTAGAAATATTCCACCACATGGCTCTAACTTCACTTAACTATTTTCAAGAAATATTAAAACATAATTTTTATAAGGCCAACTTGGTTTATTTATTTGTAAAATTTTTTTAATACTGTCTACATACTCGTACATATTTTAAAAGATTTCTTTGACAAAATCGCATTCGAAAAAAAAAAATACCTGCTCTTTCTTACATTAATTTAGGCTTATTTTTCCATTCATTTTCTTTATTTTAATGAGCTTTAAAAGTAAATTTGCGCAAAAAATTATAGCCACATATAATAGTAGCCACTTTCATTGAAGATACTCCTTTTCACATAGTTACGTATAGTACATGCAAATAATATATTAGGTTAAAAAAAAGTAAATACTTTGAGCCTGGAACTAAGCCAGATGAGGCACTTACAAATTATTTTATGGTAATAATAAAAATAAAAAATATGAGGCACTTACAAATTATTTTGTGGTAATTTTTGGGCCGCTAATAATGAATATAAATAATATAACTCAAAATGGACGGATAATAACTAAACGACGATATTTCGGTGGTTTCAAAAATATTTAAAAAATATTATTCTTAATATATCATAGACATACATATATGTATGCATATTTACAGTGAGTTTCACTAAAAATCGTACAGCCATGAATTTTTTTTTTGAAATTTTTTCAAAATTTAGAATATTTTGTTCGTATATCATTCATATTCCGACGAAAACAGTCTAAAAGAGAAATGCACAAAAATTCCACAAAATTGCAAAAACTGGATTCAGATTTGATACAATATTTTGGTGTATGTATTTCTGTAACTCATTTATTTCTAGAATAATGTGAGATAATTTTTAATCTGTGGCTACTGTAAACATTTTATGAGTTATGTGTTTTTTCAGAAATACTCAGGAAACATAAGGAATTGATTTCGTTACGCTAATGAGTAAAAATAATTTTTCAAAAAAATTTGGTTTCGTTTCAAAGCAGAAATAGCAAAACAAAATTTAAAAGTAACGCTAAAATGAAATATATTAATAAAAAATAAAAAAAAACATTTATTTTGCACGAAAAAACAAGCAAAAACCCTCTTTTTCTTCCTATTTTTCGCCAGGCACCCTTAGGGTGAGTTTGACAGGCAGTCAAGTGTGTGATGGGGTGAGTGCTTGGACTTTTTGTTTGAGCGTATCGACAAAAAAATTTAAAATATGTTTGACTTTTTCCCCCCCCTATTGACTCTTCTCGGGAGCATAGGGCCTCGACAAGACTCCGTCTGGCGTTGGTGTCGTTAACTTATTTTGATTTGTGACAGGGTAGGTGATTAACCTGCCGCTTGAAAAATTTACAATACCAATTATTTTTAATATATTTCTAAGCTTTTTATTGAGAAATATCTAAATTTTATAAAATTTTCTATGAAATTTAATAAATTTTTATGCAACAATGTTACATAAAGAGCGCTTTGGAATCTGGTAATCGCCGTTGTTGGCATTTTTTGACGACGAGCGGAGAGTGTTTTTACTTATGGATCTGTACAATGCATGAAGGCTCACATGTTAGGGTGAAGCCATCGCACTAAATTCAGCATTTTAATGTAAGTGACTGGTTTTCGTTTACGTTTAAAACGAAAAAATAATTATGTAAACTGTAATAAACTGAATCTTTCAACAGAAACGACTGCCCTTTTGCGATAAACGTTAAATTTAACGTTACGATGCATGGTTTTTTTCCGCTGAGCATTTTTGTCACAGAATCTAGCTATGGAATTTTTGGTTTTATAGAGAAAACTCGCCATACAAATTGTATTACTTCTTATAAATTATTTAGGTTACACAATTTTTCCCATGAAAATTTTTATTTTTTATAACATAAAATAAAAAGAAAAACAAAGAAAACAAAAAGGACACAATCGTTTAGCATCAGGTTTGCTATGAAACAGACACGACAAAAGGATTTCTTAACCTTAAAAACAGTAAAAATGTAGAATTGTGTGGTATACAACTACAAGCTGTATATCTGAAAAAATTCTAAAAATCTGATAAAAATTGTTTCTAAATAAATTCATAAAAAATGTTTCTAAAAAAATTGATTACATTTCTTTGAAGTTTTTCAAAAAGTTTGGCAGCATAAAAAAAAACCGCAAAAAACTTTATAAAAACAGTTTCTAAAAAAATTGATAAAACATTTTCTAAATAAACAATTCTTTTCAAAACAACAAAAATGTTAATAAATTTTTTTAAGTTTTTCATAAAGTTTGGGACTAAGCTATATTTTTTTTCAGTAATGGAAAAAATTACCAAAAATCGAACAAATTACAAATATGTAGGCCCTGAACAATTTTTTTTTAATTTAGTCGATTGTTTGCAAGTTTGTTTTTAATGTTTCTGATTCTGTTTTTTGTACTGTTTTTGTTAGATTATGAACTATGTTGTTTTTATAAAATATTAACAAAAAAAAGCACTCATTGCAAAAAATGCAAAAACAGTTATACAATTTTAAGTGGCACTCACTGTACATGATAATGAAAATAATTATGAAATTAAATAACTAATGTAAAGTAAAATGGCTATAAAAAACTTGCACTTATGCGCTGCTTAAATATGTATTTTTTTATTTCTACGCATACACCTGTGTTCAAAATAATAGGAGTGCGTCGAATTACTAAGTTTTATATTTTTTTTTTAGTTTTTTTTTTTTAATTTTATATTTTTTTGCACAGTCTCAAATCAAAAGTCGGCATACGCATGGCAACAGGCCAGTACAGCATTTTGCACATTTTCATCCTACCATTTAAATAATCGTTAAAAAAAAATCTGCATCCATTTGAGCATCTTTTTATAAAAGTATACTGCATTTTACTACAAAAATCATACGAGTATAAAGGAAAACTACAAACCTTGCATAAGTTCACATAAATTAAACAAATTAAGAACAAATATACATCAAAATTTCCAAATTTTAATTCAGAAAATTCAGAAAAATAGTATTTTTATCATCATTAATCTTTCGCGTTGATTTTTAATAATTTTTTTTTTGTTTGTTCACTGATTTTCTTGAGAATTTTCTCGGAAGTAGTTTATATTGAAAAAAGTACTAAACATCTCAGTGAAAAAAAATGGGCAAAAATCAACGAGAGTTCTGAGCTACTTGAAACTTATTTAGTGGGTTATTAAACTTCATACCCGAAACTTTTCAGAGAAATTCTGAAAAAAGTTGGAAATTTTTATAAAAATATATGTTTTTTTAACTCGTAAAATTTAAGTGAATTCTGTGCAAAATTCGAAGCTTTGAGTATTTTATATAGCATAAAATTTTTAGATTATAGAAGTAGAATTTTCGCGAACGTATTTTATAAGGAAGAAAATACTAAAAACCTTTGCGAAAAACAATTGTTCAATATCAACCACAATTGTGAGCTACTTGAAACTTATTTAATGGGCTGTAAAATGTCATACCCTGAATTTTTTCAAATTTCTTCCATATAAAATACATTCGCGAAAATTCTTCTTCTATAAAAAAGTTGAAAATTTAATGTATTTGTTTTCCAATTCCTTTAATTTTTGTGAATTTTGTTTCAAATTTGGAGTTTTGAGTTATGTAGTTTTTGTTAAAAAAAAAAAACATAAAAAAAATTAAATTCTAAAAACGAGCTGAAACTTAGTAACGCGTCGCGCCCCTATTATTTTTAACACATACATATTTTTCTTTAACCAGCTTTCAGTTTTCCGCTTTCGGCTGATCCAAGTCCAAGATGGCCTGTAGACGCTTTGGCATAGAGACGACAAGCTCTTCGGTTATAACTGGCGTTATGCGGTGCCACTCCCTTTCTAGAAGTGATCGCAACTCCTGCTCACTTTTCACTGCACTTTGTTGTACTATAAAATCCAAGTGGCCCCAAAGCTGTTCCATTGGATTAAGATCGCTCGACTGCGATGGCGTATACAACACTTTGCCCACTTTATAGAGCAGCCAATCGCGTGCAGCTCCTGTCCTATACTTGCACTCACTGTCTTGGTGGAAAGTATATCCATTCGCCGTCAGACCCAATTTCGCGGCGCTTGCTTTCACATTTCCCCTAAGTATTTTCAAGTATTTCTCCCGATTCATTTTAGTATCGCTAATAACCAGATTGCCAACGCCCTTAGCAGACATGCAACCCCACAATGTAAGAAAGTCATCGGGTTGCTTTGAGGCGAAAAGCGCATTAATCGACTCCTCCATTAAGACACGACGCCATACAGTCACTTGTTGCTCATTTTGGTAGGTCTGAAATTGGCATTCACCTGAAAAGATCACCGTACGCCAATAATTGAGATTACATTTGATGTGCGCCTTGGCGAAATCCACACGTTTTCTGTGTATCAATGGACCCATGTAGCCAGCCGAGTAGAGTACACGACGTATGGTCTCGGTATTGCACAGCTTACCCGTCTCATATTCCACCTCCTTCTGCAGTTTGAGCGCGCTCATTTTGGTATTCTGCTCTACTTTCTGCAGAATGAGGAGGTGTTCCGCCTCATCGAATTTACGCGGACGTCCTGGACGTGCCTTATTTTTAACATTACCCGAATTACGATAACGCTCAATCACTTTCTGTACTGTAGCGGGACTTTTTTGTACTAAACGCGCAATAAGGCGCACCGACTTGTTGTCTTTGTAATGCTGAATGATCAGAGATTTCAATTCACTGGAGAGTTCGACGCCACGCGGACCCATGAGAAGGGGAAATTTGCAGGAAAAAGTAGGAAATTCGATGAAAATTTGCTGTATATTTTAAAAAGATTTTAATTCACAAATATGTAAACAAATTGGGCCACGTCTTACTACAACAAGTGTTAACTGTATACTGCTTTTCGTGACGCATACTCTTCAGCCACTCCCAAACCCACCAGTGCAAACACAGCGGCGCAGCACCGCTCAGCAAGCGAATAAGCTAACATTAAGGGGCATTTGTTTAAGAAGAAACCAAAAGTGGCGGGTCTCAATATTTATATGTGTCTAAGTATGTACAAACATACTAAAGTATGTGAGAGGAAAATAAATAAGCACACGCTCTCCGACGACCAATACTTTTCAAGTTAATTGGCAGTCAAAGAGCTAGAAAATTAAAAAAAACTGTGTTTTCATTGACTTAATCAACAACTGACCCCATGCAGGCAAGTATGCGCATGCATATTCTAGCACCTAATTGTTGGTACAGCCAGACAGGTCAGCAGGGATCACGACCACTCTTTTAACGGGAACCATGAGAAAAAAGCGCGTGCGGTGAGAGCGAAAGAGTCTATAATAAGTCTAAGCTCTCAGTGAGAAAATAAGAACAAGTAACATAACCTAAAACATCGAACGCTTTAATACTCATAAGCACATACAATGCATAAGTAAGTATGTATATACACATAATGTAGATATATGTACAGACGTACACGAATATTAAGTAAGCGAACCCACCACATCTAAGCTGTGCTTCATTACTCACTGCAACATAAAACACTTATGTGTTGACAAGCAGTTGTTGTTGAATACCGGTTTCGGCATTGCAAGAGCTGTTGCAGTACTGCTATTCATGCACTCACCTGGTAAAGGATGGAAAAGAGTGTTGGGAGGAAATAAAAATCCACGTTGTGACCTGCTTTTGAGGTCGACGCGATGGTAATGGATGAAACAAATAGAGAAGCACGTTTATGGACAACAACAGAACGGGTTAGCAGGTTTTACTTTATCTATTTACTTTATTCCATTTGTTTTGCTATTCATATTCTTATATATATTACGTTTTATTTGCCTCTTTAATTTGGGTGTTGTGGCTTGTGGCTAGAAAATATTTTAGCATAGCCACAAATCGTGCGATCATATGAAGCAATGAAAAGAAAAAATTGGGCAGTGAGAAAAAGCTTGGATAACGGCCGCTAGTGGGCATGTGAGAATGATCAAGAAGAAAATGTGGTCATATATCTACATACTTATATACACACACATGCAAACAATGTGAAAATGCGTTACGAAAGGCCTTTTCTAACCAAGTGTGACCAAACTATGTCGCTACAAGAAAGTTGTCGACAATAAAAAAATTGTGAATCGCTTGTTAGAAAACACATTTACATGGTCTTTCAAGTTCCAGTATATTTTTAAAATTCAAATTAGTCACGAATTTTGAATGGAAACTCAATATCTGTGGAGGGTCTAAAATGTATGAATATGTTAAATGATTATATTCTTCATGTGTCGATTTTTCTATTGAAATTTTCAATGACATTGAGCTATAACTAGGGCTCTTTTTGATAAATTTCTTGCCGAATTTCATGCTATCTTTCAAAGCCTCAGTTTTTTCTGATTTACTCACACTTACTTAGAAGGACTCCTATTAAAATTTGTAAGCCTCGGGTACTAGTGGGAGTGATCTACATCCACGTTAGGTCCGTACCTTCTTCTGAGATGGCCCTCCGGAAGAATAGCCCAAAGCCATAGAATCGAACGATCTTGGACGCTAAATATCGTAAAATTATTCATGCCAGGAATTTCCAGTTATCGTCAGTACAAAAAATGTACTATAATTATGTTCTGTAACGAGCCAGTCGGTTAAAAGTTTTCGATTATCTTTTTTTCCGGAGTCAGCTGCCCATTATAACGATCAAAATATTTACAGATTCATCATTTATGCAGTGGATATTCATTATTTTTACATAGCTCTCAAGCGAAATAGGACACATTTTAGTAAATTTTAGATTTTCTACTTGACATCCGTCAGAAGAGATGAGATCTGAGCGATTTCCATGTCATGTTAAAAGATCCAAGAGAATTTTGAACACAGTCTTCAATTTTTCTAAAAATTTGTTGATTTGTAGGATTGAGTTTAATTCGAAGTGAATTGAAAAATTTTTAAAACAAATTTTATAATTTTAACATTTATTCAATGTAGAAAATTTTGGAATGTATCTTTTTGAAATCAAATACTTTTGATTCTTTTAAACATTTTGATGATTCTTTTAAGTTAAATATACTTTAAAAAAATGTTTTTTAGAAATTTTTTTAGTTTTTTCAGTAAGAAAAAATATTTTTGTTTTGTTTTTATTTCATTTATGAAAAACGACTCTAATTAGATTTTCCGAAAAATTGTTTCAAACTTTTTTTATTTTTTTGTTGAAAAAAATATTTTTATGCCATTTATGAAAAACAATTCAATTAGATTTTCCAAAACAATTTTTGAAATAATTTTAATTTGTTTGGTGAAAAAAATATTTTTTTGTCATTTACGAAAAACAACACCACTCAAATTTTTAAAACTTTTTTTTATTATTTTGATAAAAAAAATATTTTTGTCATTTTATTTTTATTAATAAAAAAAAATATTTTTGTTTTGTTTTTATTTCATTTATGAAAAACAACTCCAAATAGTTTTCCAAAAAAAAGTTTGAAATTTTGTTTAATTTTTTTGGTAAAAAAATGTTTTTATCTGATTTATGAAAAACAACTCCCACCCAATGTTAAGAATTTTGGTGTGGAGGTTTTTAAAATAAAATACCCTCAATTCCTTTAAACATTTTTATGCATCTTTTAAGTTAAATATACTTTAAAAACATTTTTTTGGGATTTTTTTTTTGGTTTTCTTAGTAAAAAAATATTTTTGTTTTGTTTTTATTTCATTTATGAAAAACAATCCAATTAGATTTTTCAAAACAATTTTTGAAATAATTTTTATTATTTTGGGGAAAAAAAATATTTTTTTGCCATTTCTGAAAAACAGCGCCATTCACATTTTTTCTTACTTTTTCATAAATCCTCGGTAATTTCTGATGGTTTCAAGGTGGGATTCTATTAACTTTTCAAGTTAAATTGAAATACGTAAAAATCAAAACAAAAAAAAAATGTTGCCCAACAAAAATTTACCAAGAACAAGTTTTTAAAGGACATTTTATCCTCAAAACTTGCTAAAAATTATAAAAATAACCAAATATTTACATTTCGCTTTAAAAAAATTCATACTAAAATTTTCTAAATTCCTAAAAATTTTAAAAAGAATCAAATTTACATTTCACTTTAAAAAATCCACACCAAAATTTTCAACATTGAAAAAATCTTATTCTAAAAAATATATACATAAAAAATATAAAAATGTAAAAAAATCAAATATATTTAACTGCAAAAAACTAAACGCGAAAATTTTCAACATGGAAGAAATCTGAAAATTACCAAATTTTTTCAATTTACTTCTAATTATACAAGCTTACCAATTTTTCAAAAAACAGAATATGTCAAGTACTTGAAAGACCCTCGTACTTGAAAGACCCTGTACGTACAAGGCTTGAATAGTGTCATAGTTAAAGAAAGCACAACCTTGGATAATCTCCGCACTGAAGTTATCAATTCCACATTGCTCCCCAAGTAAAAAAAAAATCAGTGGCATTTTCATGTGATAAGAGATGCAAAGCACAAACGAGATTTGTCTGTCATTTCTTCATTTTTATCTAAACAAATATTTTTTGAATAAATACTCTTCTAGCAAACGTACAATATAAGGAATCATTTTTTCAATCGAGTTTGAGATATTTTTTTTAAAGAAGTGACGAATACTAGACCAACGTTTCTCAACGTCTGAAGAAGCTGCTGAGGTCTTTATATAACTCGTTTTGAAGGTATCCATTTCTGTGTGGCAAAAGTGCTTCGAAAATTGGTTTAAGCGAATGCAGAATGCAAGTGAATGCAGAACTATACTGATTTCTAAGGAGAATATTAAAAAAAAATAATGCCATTTTCGTTATTATTTTACTAAGTTTTCATTATTAGACGCAAAATGTAAAAGGCAGCCCTCGTATTATGAAGAGATTTAGCAATGCGACTTCAAAGATCGATTGTACGCGCTTCAGGTATTCAAAGTATTTCTCTGAGCTTAACTTCTTTAATAAATTTCAGTACAATGACGACGTCGCCAAGCCATTTCTGTGCGTGCTTCGGTCAGCCTATCAGTTAAAGCCCATACCCAGACATCTCCAGACGAATGCGACGGTACTCCTAGAACTTCACATGGAAAAGCTGTACGGAAGCGTTAAAAATTCAATAAAAAAAGGTGGAACAGAATTTGCAAAGCTTCCAGAAAATCATCACAGATATTTTACAAAAGTTTGGAGTCGAGTATCATTGGACTACGGTTACTGAGGGAAATTATATTCAATAAAAAGTTTATATGTTCAACAAAAATTAGTTCATCTTTGTTTCCAAACTTTTCAACTAACCTGTATATACAAAACTATTTAAAATACTCTTAAAACAGTAAAAATATTTCTTATACTTATTTGGGACGTAGTGGTTTCATAGACTGTTCTGAACTTCTCGAGATGATTTGTTTTAATATGCCTAGCGAATCCATCTTATTTCCATGTACTGGCAACTCATGCACCTATATTGAAAGGGGCTTTTGGAGTTGAATAAAATCTGAAAAAAAAAAAATTAAAAATGTATTTTTCATCACCAAGATATGTTCTTGATTTTTGTTTTGCCATTGATTCGCTGGCCGGTAGGTTTGAAGTTGAGATTTGATTGTAGGATGAAAAAAATACACAAAATTATTATTATTTAGCTATCCAAATGCTTATGTCCCCCACTGTAGGCAACTAATTACTCTAATATTTTTATGAACTTTTCAATTAAATGAGATTGAAACATTTTAATTACCCATCAAAAGCACGTGCCGTTTCCCTTTAAGCAGACCTTGGCTTTTAATAGCCTTGAACACCTTCTTCAAGTGCAGAATATAAAACCTTTATTTTTAAACGATGAATAGGAAGTGTTGCAAATCGGCACAATTACCGCGCATTTAAAAAGTCAAGTTCAGTAAATTCATAGGAACACAATTGAACTATAGGAATTACGGATTTGCGAACAGGTGTTAAAGAGTTTGCATAGTTATTTCCGACAATTGAAATTTCCATTCCCTAATTGTCTCAATTTTATTATTAAGTATTTAAGCTGATAGGTGTGCCACATAACGAACCGATTTCAATAAACAAACAAATATGTATGTATGCCTAGGGAGGTATACAAGTAGACATACCATAAATACTTTCTAAAGGGACGAGGATCGAAAATTATGAAATACAAATCGTAGGTTGCTTTGAATCTGTTGGCGGAGAAAATACCTAAAAAATCTCCAATAGCAGGCAAAAAAGCTGATAGCAAAATATTGCGCCAATTTCTTTGAAATCACGGGACTCTCTACAAAGTATTTTGTGGTATTTTTTCTACAAAAAAAAAAAATATGTCGAGCATTCGTTATATGAAGAAAATGCACTTGACGCCAGCAAAAAAATTGACAA
Organism: Anastrepha fraterculus; assembly: GCA_037575425.1. Taxonomy (NCBI): domain Eukaryota; kingdom Metazoa; phylum Arthropoda; class Insecta; order Diptera; family Tephritidae; genus Anastrepha; species Anastrepha fraterculus. The sequence goes on along the minus strand of JAYXIM010034454.1, from coordinate 241,874 downwards.
AAATCAACACAATTTTTTAGCCGCTAAAAACTTGCAGAATTTTTACCCAGAATTTTTTCTAAAAATTCCTAATATTAAACTCGTCGACCGCTTCAAAAGTGCTATTAGATAAATGGTAAAATACACCTAACTTAAAAATCAACAACATACAGCTCAAGATACTGTTAGGTTGACCTAAGTTATATAAAACATGTCAAAGACTTGGGTAATGGAGCTCTTAGTGACGCTATTTTGGATCGGATGAATTCAAACGCTACAGACTTTGAGATTTTCAATGCGATATTCGCTGGATGTATCAGTAATGAGGGAGTTGATTTCAATTATTGTCATTGATAATTGCGAGCTCATTAAAGGGATAAAAAGGTGGACGCGCTGTACTGAACTCATCCAAAATTGCTTAGCTGTTAAGGAGAGAAATCTATAGCTACGCTCTTTGTCCTAAATCAACCTATACGAGTATGGAGGCATCAACTTTCGAAGACATGAAAAGTATGTGAGGCGAAAAGAGCACTTTTCATGAAAATATTTATTAATTTAAAGTTTTAATAGCAATCACTGCTATTTAGATAGTCTAAAAACTTTTAATGCAATACACCGCAACTTTCAGTTGGTGAATTTCGATTCTCAAATATAAACATGTATTTTAATGAATAATTGGCAACTCCACCGGCCGACATTTCCTGCTAACAAATACCCTTTGTAGTATGAGAAATTTCGCACTCCCACAATATTATTGAGTGGGCGTTACCTTTACGATTGTTTAAACGCTTCATATGAAGCAATTACAGTTTGAGAAATAGAAAGACTGGGTCTAAAAGAGACCCACCACCGCAAGGGACAAGGTGACACTGCATAAAAGTGGGAACGCAAGTGTCCAAGGATGCCAGCTACAATGCTGGGTGGGCAAGACCAACTTAGGAGGAGCTCAAGCGTAAAATGCGTGCACGTGTGAGGCGAACAAATGGTCATTACGAATTTTCGCAATATCGATACAACAATAAAGTATCAATTGCATTTAAAGCGAAAACAAAAATATCCGCAGTAATAATTGTGTATTGAATGGATGGATGACTGACTGGCGGCAGTCAGGTTAATAATGTTTTAGTTCTCAGATTGTTATACGTACGTTATTATATACATGTAGCCCCGGCGATAGGGTGTAACGATATTTTTTCCCAATGAAATGATTTGTACTTTTTTTCCCCCAATAACTCTTAATATTTTTCCTTTGCAGTAGGTGCATGTATATGTGTATGTTTGTATGTTTTCAGTGACTTACGTAGACATCCGAAGTTTGCATGTTCTGTCAATGGAAAATTTAATAGGCGCGTTTAGTACGTTCGCAGAAATCGAGGATTGCAGTTGAGCAAAAAACGCATTGAAACGCAGATAAAGGGTGCATTTGAAGCATTTTTGTTGGCATAAAACAGTAATTCATTAAAATTGAATTAAAAGTGATTAAATGCTTGGGTGTTGAGACGGGGAAAGTCATGCAAGTAAAAAGACAGAAGCTCCTGATCGCTTCGGTGGCCGCGATGGTGTTTGGATTGCTTTTCGGTTGGGTCGGTTTCCCGAAAATACTCAAAGTAATGATTAAAAAGGTATAAAATAGCTTTTAAAAACTTTCAATTAAAAATTAATCATTTGAAAATAAGTCATAAATAAAATAAGATGAAATAAAACATAAAAATAACATAAAATAAAAAATATATTGTATTAAAAACATTGAAAAAAAATTTAAAATAAATCAAAAAATTAATATAAGATAAAATGAAAAAAAATTACAAGAATTAAATAATTAAAAATAAAATATATTCATATACTAAAAAATGAAATTGTAAAATTAAATAAAAAACAATAATAATATTAAAAAAGTGAAATGAGACGTAACAAAAAAATATTTCAAATTAAATTAAATTAAATTAAATTAAAATAAAATAAAATAATATAGAACAAAATAAAATAAAAGAGCCGAAATGAAATAAATCAAATTAAATAAAAAATTATATTAAATTAAATTAAATAAAACAAAACAAATGGAGCCGGGAGAGGTATACAAGTACCTTGGAGTTATGCAAAGCAGCAGCATAAATACGATGCAAATGCGGAAAAATCTGATAGCAGAATTTAAAAGGCGCCTTCACGCTGTCTGTAAAAGCCAACTCAATGGGAAAAACCAAATCCACGCTATTAATTCATTTGTCGTCCCGTTGGTATAGTATAGCTTCGGAATTGTAAATTGGTCAACTACTGAAATAGAAAATCTACAACAAAAAATACGTACAATTATAACTAAATACAAGTCACGTCATCCAAAAAGCTCTGTCGTTCGAATGATGCTACCTAGAAAAGCGGGCGGCAGCGGACAGATTGATACTGGAGCACTGCATGATAAACTTATTTTAAACATAAGTGCATACTTCCAACATAAGTGCTCCCAATCCGATCTGCACAAGGCTGCAATTGCTGCGGATGATAATTACACCCCACTTCGGATGAATCAATCCTACGAAATCAGGAATGCAACCACAACAGATGAAAAGATCCAAAGATGGTCCAAAATGGCTGGCCATGGCGTATATCGAAAAGACTTGCCGAACCCACATGTCGACCAAAAATTTTCGCACTTATGGCTTACCAACAGGTCGATATTTGCCGAAACGGAGGGTACCATTTTCGCCATAAAAGGAGGTGTGATTCCAACAAGAAATTACATTAAATATGTAATGTGAGATTCACATGCCGCTGCAAACAGATGTCGAAGATGCAATAGTCGGAGTGAGACATTAGAACACGTGCTAGCGGGATGCACCACACTGGCAAACTCTATGTACCTGAAACACAATGACATCGCGAAAATAATCCATCTAAAACTTACGCAGATGTACAACTTCAACCCAAGCAAAATACCGTACTTCAGATACACCCCAGAACCTGTTCAAGAAGACTCCAACTACCTTCCATATTATGACCGAACAATTTTAATAAATGCCACAAGAGACCACAATAGAGCAGATATTTTCCTGATTGATAAGTCTCGAACGACTGGATATATAGTTGATATTGCTGTACCTCTAAACAAAAACACGCGAAAAACATATGCAGAAAAAATATCCAAATATTCTGACTTAGGCATTGTTGTCAAACGCCAGTGGAAGCTAAGGAAGGTGCACATACTACCAAATATCATCTCAACCCACGGACTTGAAAACTTAGCAGCGCACAACGTGAAAACTCTTCAACTTCCAGAATTTTTAATTTTCGATATGCAGAAAGTCGCTTTACTCAATTCTTGTCATATAGTCCGAAACTTTTTACAGTAAAGGTTTTTCTTGTTTGTAAAATTGTTAACTATTTTATATAATATTTATATACATACATTTATTTTATTGTAATATTTGTACCTGTTATAAATTATTGGCTTGCAGCAAAGCTGTCTCCAATTAATGTAAATTACTCCTTTCTTGGGATAAAAAACATAAATAAATAAAAAATAAAATTAAATAAAACACACCAAATACAATAAAAAAACTGAAATGAAACATAACAAAATAAAATATATAAAAATATAAAAGAATTAATAGAAATTAAATAAATTAGATAAACTGAATTAAATAAAACAAGACAGAACAAAATAAAATAAAGTGAAATGAAATAAAAGGAATAAACAATGAAAAAATACATAAAGCACAAAAAAATAATAAAATAAAGAAATAAAAAAATTAAAACTAATTAATCACAAAAAAAAATAAAAAAAATAAAAAAATTGTACCCTAATTAAACTAAACTTAATTAAGTAAAAGTAATTAATTTAAATTATATTGGCGCAAATTAAATTTAATTAAACTAAGTTCAAATTAAATAAAAATAAATTCAAATTTAAAATTAAAAATATTTAAATTTAAAGTCAAATCAAATTAAACGGCACTTAATTGAATCAAATTAAATGAAACTAAACTCAAATAAATTATATTAAATTGAAAAATTTCGAATTGAATTATGTTAATTTATCACTGAAACAAGTTAAATAAAATTAAAATTAAAAAAGTTAAATTGAATTAATTTAAAAAATTAAAAAAATAAATTAAATCTGAGCTTAATTGAATCAATAAAAAACTCAAATAAATTTTTGTAAACTAAAAGTAATTAATTAAATTAATCTGAGCTCAATCGAATTGAACTGAATGACACTAAACTCAAATAAATTAAATCAAAAATTGATTTCAATTAAATTTTTTCCAAAAACAACAGTCCACTAATTTCAATAAAATTCTTTATTATCACACCAAAGCAAGTTTCTCTTAAACCCGGCACTGAAGTACGTGATTTTTGGATTGAAACACCATTTCCGCTACATTTCTATATTTACGTTTTCAACATCACCAATCCGGACGAGGTGATCAATGGTGGCAAACCGAATTTGCAAGAAATCGGTCCCTTTGTTTTCGAGTGAGTGTACATGCATACATTTAATAAAAAATTTACAAATAAATAAAGAATTCGCATAAAATTATTCGCTCATATTTTTCAACAAATTTAATTTAATAAATTGCATGAACAAATTTGTCTTGAAGCGAATGGAAGGATAAATACGATTTGGTGGACGACGCCGTGGAAGATTCCATTTCCTTCAATATGCGCAACACATTTTATTTCAATGCTAAGGATTCGAATGGCTTAACAGGAGAAGAGCTAATAACGATTGCACATCCGCTGGTTGTGGTGAGTGAAGTAAATAAAATCAAATAAATGCGTTATGCCTATTTTAGAGTACTTGCATTAGTAGTAGAAGAAAAATGGGGAAAGAATTAAGAAAAATAGATATAGAAAATTTGCGCGAAATCAGTTTGATATAAAGGTATATTTTTATTTAATAAACTTAAAAAGAAATAGAATAAATCTTATAAATTCTCTTATACTGGGATGCTGTACTTGACAAGTTCGCGGCCATGAAGAAGTTCGCGTTATATGAAGAAAAGGCACAAGAGCGTCAGCAAAAAAAAAAAAAAATTGTTAAAAATCAACGCGACTTTTTAGCTGCTTGGCATTAGAACTTTATTAGACTAAAATTCAATGGGCTATGAACTTGCATACTTGAAATTGTTTTTCGAGATTCTGATTAAAAATTCGGATATTTGGAGGGGCATTTGTTTTAATTTGCACAAAGTTTGAAGCTTGGATTTATATAGTTTTCGTAGGAGAAAGGACTACATTTTCATAAAAAATTATTAAAATTAAATAGAAAGCAAAAAATTATCAAAACTTGTCAATAAGTAGCAATAGTCTGTTATAGTTATTTAACGCAGTGTATGGGAAGGGAACCCATGACTTGTCCCTCCACAATTCTTTTTGGCACAAATTAATATTTTCTTGAGCCAAAAAAATGTCTAATGCGAACGAAGGCTGTTGCTGTACTGACAATTTTATAGAAGCGAGAATAATACATTCGAAAGTGAAAACTTCATGTCGAATAGCCACCAGACGCTGGCTACAGCAAAGTGTGTCTGTCTGTCTAATTACTTCATAGCCACACCCTACAGAATTATCTACAATATCCATCATTACAAGTAAACCTAATAGTAATGCATTTGAAAAATTAAAAAAAATTCTTAATAAAAAAATGTTTTAAATAAAAATAAATAAAAAAAAATTGTTTAATAAAAATAAATGTTTTTAATAAAAATAATTTTTTTAATAAAAATTAATTTTTTTGAATAAAACTAAATTTTTTTTAATAAAAATACATTTTTTTAATAAAAATACATTTTTAAAAAAAAAAAACATTTTTTTTTTAATAAAAAAACTTCAAAGATGGCGATAAAGGGTGAAAAATCACAAAATCATGCATCTCGAGTTGAAGTTGTGAGTAAAAAAGTTGAATTTCGTAAGTCAAAAGCTCATTCAATCATTAATTAATAATTAAACAAAAAATTATTAATAAAAATATTAAAAATATAACAAAATTTATATAATAAAAAAAGCATAATAAATTAAAAAAAAACCCTCAAAAACATCTTAATTTTTTTAACTGCATTGGCAATGAATTCCTCTGGTTTTCCACACTCGACATTTGTGAAAAATATTTCAGCTAAAAAACCTTTCTGAAGCAACGAACTACCCATTCCTGTTCGTAGAAAAATCGACTTACTCGTAAATAATCTATTAAAGTGGCAATGAATTTTTCATACTGAACTTCTAATAAATACAAATTTTTGAATTGCGAAATTTTGAACTTTTACTGATTCTTACTAGTATTCATTTCTCTAACTTCACAGTGCAATAATATAAGAGAAGTTTTAGTTCCTGATACAGTATATCCTGTATATCAGCATTTTTCTGATAGGTTACGGAAAATATGAAGACACGTATGTTCTCAAATATTTTTATTATTAATTTTTTTTTCAATTTTATGCCACCTCAAAGTTTGCAGTTCTCATTTTATATGAAATTCTGAGGTATTATGGAAAAAATTATATCTGAAATCATCGTAAACTGTTTTAAATATTCACAAGTCTTACTTTGAACGGCAGACTGCACAGTCGTCTGCAGCGCATTGGGATATGGTCCATGTCATTTCTACGATCAGCCCTCAGAGACTCCAGCACAACTTCTTCTCAAATGTGTGCCATAGCGCGAAGAAGGATGTCACGACCGGAAGGAAGGCATATACGCTGAACCCAGCCCATCTCTATCTTAGATTTATTAACAGAACTGGGTTTGGATGAGGTACACTGACGAGTATAAGACACAAAAGACATGGAAGAAGTGCAAACCTCTTTTTAATTTATTCATTTTGAAATGTTTCTTATGCCTTTGACTTTAATTTGAGCTACAGATCTTAAAAATTCCGTAATATGAAAATACAGATTTGTAAAATTCCAAATGTTTTTGGAGCAAAATTCCAAGTCAGATTCTTAGCCCCCAAAGCCAAACACAAAAAAAAAAAAATTCTAGACGTTCACAAATAACTACGATTTTTTTTCTCTTCTTCTTCCTCTCTCCCTCCCTGCAGCCCATCTCTGTTGTTGTAAAACGCGAACGTGCCGCTATGTTGGACCTGGTCGCCAAAGCCATGAATATTGTATTTGCTGGGCAGAAAGCGATTATAACAGCCAAATTTATGGATCTGTTCTTTCGCGGAATTTACGTTGACTGTTCGGCGGAAGAATTTGCCGCTAAAGCGCTTTGCACGGCATTCTATACGGGCGAGGTGAAACAGGCCAGACAAGTAAACTCAACGCATTTCCTATTCTCTTTCATGGCAAATGTGAGTAGTCAAGAGGTGGAAAGGTGTTACAATTCTCCATGTTTTTTTTTTCTTTTACATATTTCCTAAATTATCTTTGATTACTTGTTTTCCAGAGCAATCACAGTGACGGTGGTCGCTTTACGGTCTGTCGCGGCGTAAAGAATTTCCGCAAGCTTGGCAAAGTCATACGTTTTGCTGATGAGCCTACATTGGATATCTGGGCGGGCGATGAGTGTAATGAGTTTATCGGCACCGATTCTACGATTTTTGCGCCTTTCATGACCAAAGAGCAGGGTCTGTGGGCCTTTACGCCGGATGTGTGCCGGTCGTTTGGCGCAATCTATAAGCGGAAGTCATCCTATCACGGCATGCCGGCATCGCATTATAAAATGGATTTGGGCGACATCAGAGTAGGCGGAAGCGTTATTTGAACACTAATCATTTCACAGCCTTACACGTTTTTCTTCTTCTTATTCTATTACTTCTTTTCAGGCCGATCCCAGCTTGCATTGCTTCTGTGACGATCCTGAAGATATCGAAACGTGTCCGCTTAAAGGCACTATGAATTTGGAGCCCTGCGTTGGCGGACCGATTATTGCTTCAATGCCGCATTTTTACAACGCGGATCCTAGCCTGCTGGAGCAGGTGAATGGCTTGAGTCCGAATGAGGAGGATCATGCGGTCTTCATTGATTTCGAACTGGTAGCATTCATTTTTTCATTCTTTCATTTTTGTAAAAACCAAATAATCTCTCGTCTATTATTTTTTTCAAAAAGACCTCCGGCACGCCATTTCGTGCTGCCAAACGCTTGCAATTCAATTTGGATATGGAGCCGGTTGAAAAAATCGAACCTGTCAAGAATTTGCGCAAAATGGTCTTACCATTATTCTGGATTGAGGAAGGCGTGGCTTTGAATAAGACTTTCACCAATATGCTAAAATATACGCTATTTTTGTAAGATTATCTCCAGCACCTTTTTACATTTCTTTAACTTATTCACATTTTAGGGGCCTCAAATTCAATTCTGCTTTGCGTTGGACACTCATCACATTGGCTTTGGTCGGCTTCATGTCCACCAGTTATTTGTATTATAAGAAAAGTGACAGCTTGGATATCACAGTGCCACCGAAAGCGATCACCGAGCCTAATAATAAGGTCGAAGATGTCAAGCCGCCAGCGGATAAAGTCCCAGCGACATCTATCACGCGAGCTGATCTCTCGAACCGCCGTATTCCGGTGGATAGATTTTAGGTTAAAAAATTGATTTTAGTATAGATTTTGTTTAGATCAACGCACAGCACCGCTACTAGGGATCATATTTTTTTCGTGATCCTTATATGTTACATACATACTTGCTGACAGAAAAAAGCACCTACACGTAGATATGTATACACACTGAAATAAAATATTTTAAAAAACCAAAAGTGCTGCTAAATAAAGTAGAGGCTCTATTGTATATTACGAAATTATTCTTTGAACAAACAAAAAAAAGAAATACTATGTCGAAGTTACGACTAATCTATTTGGAGTTTAGATACAGTTCTTCTGCAGAGTACGTCAATCTGATATCAAGAAAAAGAAGTCATTTTACTCCTACCATTTCGTAACGCCCTCGAATGCAAAGGGGTTCCATCGAAATTGCTTCAACTCGTCGAGACACTTTATACGGACACAAGCTATGGGTTGAAGCACGAGAAACTTCTGGAAGTCAAAATCAAAATATTAGCAGGTGTACGACAAGGATGTGTTCTCTGGCCACTTCTGTTTAACATCGTCTTGGACGTTGTCACTATCCTCTACATGGCAGCGAAGATTCAAGCAGTGCGAGAGCAGCTGAGAAGAACGCCGGTCTGAAGTTCAATATCCAGAAAACCAAAGCCAAGCGTAGAAACACAGGAAATACGCAAAATTTCTCAACTGATGGTATCGATCTCGAAGATGTCCAATCTTCTGCTATTTAGGCAGCGTTATATCGGTATCTGGGGGTTCGAGCGATGATATCAAAAGCCGAATAAAGAAAGCCGTGGCGGCATTTGGCTCTCTGCAAGCAGTCATGGAACGCACCGCACATTTCACGGCGCACAAAACTGCGAATTTTTAACTCCAATGTAAAGTCGACTTTATTTTATGCTTGTGAAACGTGGAATGCGACAGCTATTACAAGTTTTTGTAAACAGATTCCTTCGAAGAATTCTCAAAATATTCTGGCCAAGTATTATCTGGAATGCTGACTTATGGGCCAGAACACAGCAGTAGTCAATACTATTAGAAATTCGAAAGAGGTTATGTTTAACGCAGATGAAATAGTGATTTAACAAGGTGCCGCTAGTGACTGGAACCCCAAGGAAGCCGCAGACGTGGAAGACTAGAGAATACCTGGAGACGGCTGCTGGAGTCAGAAACCCGCGCATTGCAGCTTAGCTGGAATGCAGTTCAGAGATTGGCATAAAACAAACCCGAATGGAAGAAATTCGTTGTAGTTCTGTGCTCGACACTGGAACTCTAGGAATTTACGATGATGTTTATTAGGTAGGCAAATTAATACGAATTTCGATTTCTATGGCAAAGTTAGGACGAAAAAGTTATAAGAACTGATAAGGTGAGAAGGTGAACCGAGACTTGTATTCCATGAGCAAATCTCGTTGAAAGAAAACTTTTACAGTCTATGTCAAAAAAAGGAACGGCGATTATTCATGAAGTATAAAAGATATATGTATATTTAACATTTTTTACATGAAAGTATGTACAAACTACGAGTCGCAATTACTCAATAAGCCGTGTAGTATTTATCGTTGTCGAGTATAGCCTGGCATCTTGTTCATGCTTTGAATCAGCTTTTCTGCGTAGCTCGTCGACAAACAGGACTAGATTTTACGAACTTGGCGCACGAGTTGCTTTAAATCATGGACTGGCCTTCCGAAAAGATGCGTTTTCATAGTTACCCACCCATTTTCAATGGGGTTGACGTCTGGGCAGTCCCTATAAATATTCTAGCACAAGAGCGCAAACGGAGATGGGAGGCAAAAATAACAGGAATCCCAGTACCACGCTTCTCCGATATTAGAATCCAAACGCTCACACTTTTTCAGGCAAGATGGAACTCTGAACGGCATGGTAGATGGACAGCGAGGCTAATACCCGATCTAAGAAAGTGGGTAGAAAGAAAGCACGTTGAGGTTAACTATTACCTCACACAGTTTTTGTCCAGACATGGGTCCTTTCGCAAGTACTTGTGGCGAGTGGGAAAAGTGAGCCTACCAAACTGCATATATAGAGATACTGAGTATGATGATACGGAGCACACCTTCTGTAAATGCGAGAGGTGGAACATAGAGAGAACAGCTCTGCAACGATCTATTGGTGTATTTACATCTGAAGAAGTGAACGAGAGAATGATAATAAACGAAGAAAAATGGAAATCCGTCGCAAATTTTGTGGAGGATATTATCCGAAAAAAGAAGCGGGAAATGGAAACTTATGTTGAAGAGCATTAAGCATAGGTTCCTCAAAACAGGCGACCCTGGACGCAGGGTGAGTAAGTAAGTGTCTTTCTTAGGACGCCGTCTTGGCCCTCTACCTCAAAGCAATGCGAAAGCAGTCCTGGGGTGGAGGGAAAAAGAAAAATCCAAGAGAAGAGGAGGGAGATTTTTAGTGGAATCACCACACACGTAGTAGCGACGGTTACTATATGGTGCAAAGGCATTTTTAACCCAACCTCACCGCCACAAAACAAAAAGCAAAAAAAAATTGTAACATGGATAAGTTATTTTTAATATTTTTTTTTATGAAAATATCGTTCATTCTACTATGAATACCAAATAAAACCAAGTTTCAAGCCTTGTGCAAATTAAAAAAAAATTAACAAATTTTCATCAAAATTTTAAACTTTTCAATCAGAATTTTTAGAACCAATTCGAATATGCTGTTTTATAGTCCATTGAATTTTGGTATAACAAAGTGCAAGTTCGAATTTTTTTGCTGGCGGCCCATTTAGCGAATGCTAGATTGCTCATTAAAAAATTTGAGAATTTGTTGTATTTTTTTTTAATTTTTACAAAGTTTTAAACTTCAATTTATATGGTTTTTGTAGTAGAATAAACTATATTTTCATAAAAAAGTTATTAAAATTAAATTTGGAACAAATAAATGGTAAAAACTTGTCAATAATTATGAAACCCACTGCCTTCTGAAATAAATGGCTGATTGTAGGCATATTTGCATGTGTAATTATCGCTCAGTGGCAAAAATCCGCATGATCCAACTGGTAATTAAAAATTAGGCCCGAATAATTACACGCACAGTACAAACTATATTCGGAAAATATTTATTTTTTTAATTTTTCAGGCAAATTTCACTTTGATCTTTCTTCTGATTTATCAACATACAACGACATGAATGATGCCATTTTTCTTTTGTCGCTGTCATGTAATTTGTCATGCTTTGTAATGGTTTTATTTTTGTTTTTTTCTTTTATTTTTATTTCTTACTTTTTTCACTTTAAACGCTCGCCTTTACAATAGTAAGCGAAAAAGTGCTTGGTGAGCGAGTTAAATTCAAAAAAGAAAATTTGAGTGACAGCTCATTTGCAGGTGTTTACTGACGACTCACAGTCGAGGAAATTCAACAAAATAAATACAACACCGAGTGTGTACCTATGGCAAATGTGAACAGCAAATACGAAAACAAAAATCCACAGGGGAATGAGCAAATTATAAATCTAAGCATTACAAGTAGGCATTAAAGTGCGCACAAATTTGCTACAAAAAGTTTACGTTCACCAACAAAATGTGGTTCGCCAGTAGTGAAGGTGAAACATTATTCCAAAATAAAGGGGAAGGACGTTGCAAAAATGTTAAGAGCAAATTTAATTTTGAATTATAACTAAATTGCTCGTGTGGTGTTACTCCCCGAGCCTCGAGTCTAAACTCTAGAGAAAAGCGGAGTGAGAAAACAATCCGCACTTGTCTGAAAGGCAAATAAACAGTCATAATAGGTTGGAGAAAAAAAAAATATTTGTCGAGATAGTGAAGGAAAATTCTCAGAAAAGGCGGAATATACAGCAGAGTAGCTCAGTGCTTTACCACGTTTTTTGTTGTTAGTAAACAAATTTTCATCGAAAATTATGTTAAGCCTTTGGTCGAAATTTTTCTCCAATTTGTGTCTGTTATCTTGAAGTGGTTCTGCAGATATAGAGAATTTTTTCTCCAATTTGTGTCTGTTATCTTGAAGTGGTTCTGCAGATATAGAGAATTTTTTCTCCAATTTGTGTCTGTTATCTTGAAGTGGTTCTGCAGATATAGAGACATGGCAGCAATATACTCAAAGGTTTGCCATTGCCTGCCGTGGATTTAAAGTCATTGAAGAATTATCTTCCATCATTTGATGTTTCATGTTTGGTTTGGGAGTCAAGCTCGGAACTTATTCAATGATGATCACACACAAAACCATGCTGTGGGCTTCTCGGCCTAGTGGCTAAGATCAAAGCTTAGTCTCTGAAAAAAAGACGTATAACTTACTCGGTACTCCTAAAAGCTATTTAAAATGCTATCAATCTCGACCTGCGATTGACTGGCAGTCAAGTAATAAGTAGTCAAGGAACTAATTCAAGCAGTTGTAACTAATGGGAATCATCTAAGTGTAAAGGGCCATTTTGATACTGCAGAGAGCAATTGTATCTACTCTCCTAAAAATCCATTTCAACAGTTTCCCTGTGTTAATAGGCCTGAGCTCTGAGAGCTCCTCCAAGAAATGCTCGTTAAGCTTTTGGATGCTATGCCTCGCAAGTCCTGGACATTAACAGAGGAAGTGTCGCGACAGCACCTCCTACTCCATATCCCTCAAGCTTTCACAAAAATGGTCTCAGGCGAAACCTAACTTGACTGCTTACTCGCAATCAATCAATCAATGCCCCGTAAAGACCGTTCTTCTTCTTCTTCTTAATTGGCGCTGTAACCGCTTACGCGATTTTGGCCGAGTTTAACAAAGCGCGCCAGTCGTTTCTTTCTCGTGCTAACCGGCGCCAGTTGGACATACCAAGTGAAGCCAAGTCCTTCTCCACCTGATCTTTCCAACGCAGAGGAGGCCGCCCTCTTCCTCTGCTACCACCAGCTGGTACCGCATCGAATACTTTCAAAGCCGGAGCGTTTGTATCCATTCGGACGACATGACTCAGCCAACGTAGCCGCTGGATCTTTATTCGCTGCGCTATGTCTATGTCGCCGTAAAGCTCATACAGCTCATCGTTCCATCGTCTGCTATATTCGCTGTTGCCAACGTGCAAAGGTCCAAAAATCTTACGCAGAATCTTTCTCTCGAACACTCCAAGCGTCGCTTCATCGGATGTTGTCATCGTCCAAGCTTCTGCGTCATACGTTAGGACGGGCATGATGAGAGCCTTGTAGAGTGTTAGTTTTGTTCGTCGAGAGAGGACTTTACTACTCAATTGCCTACTTAGTCCAAAGTAGCACTTGTTGGCAAGAGAGATTCTACGTTGGATTTCAAGGCTGACGTTCTTACTAAACGAATATTTTGTCTTCTGACGTTGAGTTCGCGCACTGAGCACTTAGAGATGACCAAAGTTGTGAAATAATCTAGCTAATAGGTTTCATCCACCATCTTTGCTCTGCCATTTTGGCAAAGTTTTCATTACTCAATTAAATATGTGATACTTGGTATGAGATTGCCGGTTGCATCACTGATTTTTATATCAGAAGAGTCGTTCAAAATGAGCTACTTCGTCAGTTTTCCATTTTTTGTCCCAGAAAATACCGACTTGTCAGCAATTGCTGTAGGACATCGGTGGCATTTTACAAGTGTGTCATTTTGTTCAGAAATTTACTTGCCGGCTGGCTGTTAACTAAAATATTATATTAAATTTAAATCATAAAAAAATCATCATAAATTAAATCATTAGGAATCATATCAAACTCCACCAGTGATGCGGCCTTGAAGATGTCCATCTGCTCGAACGAAAAACCGCTGCAGAAATCAGTTAGATGAGAACAGAAAGATGAACTGCTTGTTCCGAGTTAATACCACCACCAAGCTTTGGCCCGGTCGTGTAAAGACAGATGGACTTGGTTTTCCTCATCGCATCCAATCGCCACGCATTTCGAACGGATAAGAGATTCCTAGAGTAGTTATAAGTAGACAGGCAGTAGACAGTTTTAGTTCATCAATCTCGTCGGTCGTCATCGTCTATCTCACCTAATGTTGGGCTCACGAAACATGCTGTTTCAACGGGGTGGGTCCAATGAGGAGAGGGCTGTTGGGTCAATGGGTTTAAGTGGGCAAGTATCATGGAGGAATTCATCACAGGTCGGACATATGTTGAGTATGTCGAGGTGAATTCTGGATACATAGGAGTTTGACCTGCTATTGTGCTAAGAAGACGCGAGTCTCAAGAGGCAGCTAAAGCTCTTCTTCTGCAATGAGTGGTGGTTGGACTCCGATGACGGCATTTGGGAGCAGGAGTTTAAGAAGTTGGTAGGAGACTCCCGATCAAAGCCGTTTAAGACCTGTACACATACCGTTTGCCACACAGGTGGTGTGTTTATTCCAGAATTTTGTCACTTCAGTTAAAGAAGAGATAGATATTGATGTGCCTGGAAGGCGGCTAAGCCTCCAGCAAGTGCCTGCAAGAGTAGCTCCTATGGATATGGTGTAGGGGAGGAGAGCATCATCTCTTGGCTGCCCTGATGGCAGTATATTGACAAGTTTGCAGCTTCCTCTACTCCGGGCCAAGCGACCAAATGGGCGCTGCTTAATTCAGAATCGGTTGGCTAATTGCATAAATACCGCCGGCAACATATCTTTGCCCTTGCCCGAGCTGCTACTGGCTAGCGATATAAGGACCTCGTTACGGTTTTGAACTCTCCAATGATCGGTGGCAGCATAAATTAGATCGGCAGCTGAATTAATAATTAGATCGTTTCAATTTTACGAAAATATTTCAACCCTCTCAGACGTCATAAACGGGAGAAGAAGTTTGACCTGAGAAGAATACCTGACAAAGGAAGTAAAGAATAGATTTATTGGCAAATCATCTACTTTGATAGCAAAACAATGAAGCATCGATTGTAAACAGGCTTGCCATTGGTAGGAGAAAAAAACCTGTTTTACTTGTATTAAATATTTATACTTGCAAATATGTATGTATGTATGTATCTACGCGGTAGATAGGCATGCGAGTATGAGTGTCGGTATTTTATCAACTGACTGCTGGCACTTGAAATCAACATTCAGCTGTGTATAATTGAGGGTATTTTTTTAATGAAATTTTGCCAAAAAGGGTTTGTGTGATTTTGGGTACAATTTCTTGAAATGGTGAGCAGTTTTAGCTTTCGATTTTTCTTACAGAATTTCGCTTCTTCCTCTTACTTTCACCGCTGTTGTGCGCTATAAATACTTTTCATTGACTTGGCGATAATCAAAACAGCAACAAATTCGCGGCAAGTGCTAATTTCTTTATTTGTTTTATTCAACGTGAATGAAAGAGTTGTAAAAAATTATGCACGCGAATATATTTGAAAAATTTTGATTGTATTTCTAATTTTATTTGAACAGCTGACAGTCGAGTTGCCGGTTTTGCTAGTTATAATAAATACCTTCATTCTAAAGTCACATGAATTGTGCATCTGTGCATTACAATGCGATGTACTAAAGCTGAAATTCTTTAGCTAATAAGTTTAATAGTCTTGAAAAAAAGGAAAATAAAAACTAAAAAGGTGTCTCACAGCGCTTCAAAGGCGAACGGTCAGCGGAATATGGGTTTTACTTATTTACTATCAATTAGAGATGTGAATTTTCTCGATTTTTACGATCCCGAACATTCCGGGTATGACAATTCCGGGATGACGAAAAAAATCGGATCAATAATAATCTGCCATTTAATAAAAATAAATAAATGGGTTTGAATTATATTTGTTTTATTTAAAGTTTCATTTATTGTAGTGAAAATTATTTCCATAGTTAAAAAGAGGAATAGTTAAATCCATATGCATTTCATAAAACCTCAGCTTGGTCATAGCTGATAAGATCACTTAAAATACATATGATGTACATCAAAACAAAACTCGACGCAAAAAAAAAATTAGAAGAGGAAACATTTTGTATAATTTAAGGTGAATATGCTTTGCAGAAAATTAAAGGTCTCGGAATTTTTTGGACTACTCTTCTTCTTGGACTCAAAAGAGATTACAAAAGGGATTCTAGGAACCGAGTATTGACATCTCTACTACTCTACCAATAGTAGGAGTTGGCTAATTATATGTAATAAAAGTTAAAAAAATTATAAGTAATACCCAGCAGAAATTATCAGCTATTATTTTACATACTGACGTGAATTCTTACACGTTTTACTTAGAAGTTTAGTCAGAGGTGGGAATAAGCATTAAATAAATAAATTTAAATTTGTTCTAGCAAAAGCGAACAAAAACAAGAATTGCCTGTAATTTATTTTATTTCTGCTTAAGGTTTTGTCAAAACAGCTGATTTTAGTTATTGTGAAAAATGAACAAAACAATTTAAATACTTAAGGGGTGGTTAGGGGTAGTCAAAATTTTCAAAAATTTGTACTGTTTTGTTTTTGCATTTTCATAAATCATAATATCTTAAAAATATTGTGTGGAAATTTTAAGTGAATCCGACAAATAAACGGTGGTTAAATTTCAAGGGCCGATGTTGAATGTGAACCACACCTAAACGTCAAGTTTTTTTCTACATTTCATTTAACATTTTTCAATTTCAGACTAACTCAATTTGAACCATGGAAAGATACACAATCGAGCAACGCGTTATTATGAAAACGGGCAGCTGTGAATGACCAATTTTCGAAGAAAATCATCTTCAGTGATGAGAAGCAGCAGCAGCAATAAGCAGAATTGCCGCATTTGGGCGAATGATAATCCAAGAGTGATTGCCGAAAAACCAATGCACCCACAAAGAGTGACTGTTTGGTGCGGTTTATGGGCCGGCGGCATCATTGGGCCGTATTTTTTCCAAAATGAGGCCGGTCAGGCAGTTACTGTGAATAGTGTTCGCTATCGTGGGATGATAACGAACTTTTTATGGCCCGAATTGGAAGATATGAATGTGGACGATATGTGGTTTCAACAGGACGGCGCCACTTGTCGCACAGCTAACGAAACAATGGCTCTTTTGCGCGAAAAATTTGATGGCCGAATAATCTCACGTCGCGGCGATGACAATTGGCCGCCAAGATGATGTGATTTGACACCGTTGGACTTCTTTCTTTGAGGTTATTTGAAAGAAAAGGTGTACGTCGATAAGCAAGCAACAATTCAAGAGCTAAAGGATTAGATAATTCGGCACATTAACGGCATAGAACCTCAATTATGCCTCAGCGTCATCGAAAATTGGGACCATCGGATGGAGGTGTGCCGCCGAGGCTGCGGCGGTCATTTGGCCGATATTTTGTTCCATACGCAATTGAGCCATACCAATATTATCATAATAAAGAAAAATGACAATAATTTCCTAAAAAAAATTGAATTTTATTCAAAGTCAAGACAGGCTCTTGAAACTTAACCACCCTTTACTTTTCGAGCTATTCAACAATTGACAAAAGCCGCTCAGGCGCTCTGAAGCGTTCGAGAGCCAGTAGCTAGCAGCTGCAAGCAACCGACGACAGATAAGCGCGCTTACGATAACACTCGAGAAGGTAGACTGCTACGTAGGCAACAGCAAATCGGTGTTTTGGAAGCTGCTATGATGGCTGAATAACTATTATATAGCCCAGCAATAGATGATACAGCGTAAGTAATTGAATAATACGTATAACGCTACATAAAATGCGTTTTTCTCAAAACCATGTTTATCGAACTGGTGATCACTGTAACTTAAAAACCGCTTGGTAGATTCCGATAAAATGTATACTGCTTTTGAAAAACATAAAAAACTCGTGCCTGGTCGAAGGATTTTTTTCAAAAATTTTGTTTTTTTTTAATAATTAATTGTCGGTTATTTTCTCGAAAATCTGAAAAATATTTCCTGAGGCCGCCATATTGTTAATTTTGAAAAACAAAAAAAGAGCTTCGATCAGGCAAAAGATTATCTATTAATAAAACTAATTTTTGATTTTAGATGAATCTCCAAGAACTTGTAATGATCACCACAAGGGACTTCTGGAGAAACGGGCTCCACACAAACAGCGATAACTTTCACAATTATGAATTTTTTTTTTGAAATTTTGCTAAAGTCCAGTCGAAACATGATGTATTAATGCTATGCTTTTATTTTTGTAAAATAAAGCAACTAACTAGCAACAAAAAATGATTGAAAATTATCATTTTTTCGGCTCTCTGACTACCCTTAACGGTATTTCTTTATAATTGGTTGCACTCAGTGAAAAAGGAATTTGTCGTTGAAAAGGTGGCCACAATGGTTGAAAGCTATTAAATGCGCTTTAATATTCATATAAGATAATAATAAAAGCTCCGATGCTACCAAAAAGTTTTAAGAAAAATATGGCTCTTGAAATGTATGGCAAGAAAAGGCCTGCCAAAAGAAAGAGTGACGTTAATTATTCGTCAAATTGTTGGGTTTCCTATGGAAGAGTGAACATTTTTAAGTGCCGTTTTAGTTTGGTTTTTTTAGTAGTTTATTTCATTGAAACACTTCATAATAAAGTCAAGTGCATTTTTCTCAAGAAAAACGTTAAATATCGCTGCATGGCACTGGGTTTAAGTGATTCGATCGAATTTCCGCTACACAACTACCTACTCAACTGCCAAGAGAGTGACCGCTTAAAAGAGATTAGTTTGTTCCGAAATTTATACTTAAAATTAGGTATAAAAAAAATGTCCGCTCAACAGAGATAGCCATCTAATAGAGGTGTCTGTTAAGGGGGTATTCTGGTCTAGAGCCCTACTTTTTGGGTATTTTTCAAACTAGGATAAAAGAAAACTTAAAAACATTTTTACTATCCATTTTTTTATATAATATTTATTGATGTTTAAGGTATATAAAAAAAATTAAAAAAAAAAAAAAGTCAAAAATTCATCCAGTGACAGGTCGGTGAAGTAGGGGTTGCTAGTCAAACAGTGCTCCCTGGTTGACATGATTCCAACCCTTGTAGTGATCTAAATCGAACAAACAAAGAAAATTCTTAATTAGTAAAGATGTCGCTACATCTTGAGCCTCGGCCGAAAAAAAAAAAAAAATTCACAAAATGGCGCCTACTTGAAAAAAAAAATTTTTTTTTACCCCTGTTTTTTGACCTTTACGAATTTTTTAAAAATACTTCAAATTAAAATTTTTCAAAATCCAATGCTCCAGTGATAAAGAGATGTATGAAAAAGATTCTCACCAAATTTCAAAGGGATCGGTCAGATAGAACTTCAGATATCGTGTCAACCACCTCAGCAAAAGGAGTTTTGAGAAAAACGCGTTTGAATTTCGCCGTCCGCTCAAACCAGTCTAGCTGTCGCGTCACTAAAATAGTTGTAGTTTGGAAAATAATTCGAATTTTGCAAAATCCTTTTAGGGAGATATTTTTGAATACCTAGACTATCGAATTTTGAAAAAAAAAATTTTCGATTTTTTCAAATTTCTAGACTAGAATACCCCCTTAAGAGATGTTTCACTGTATGTAAATTTAAAACAATATTTAGCAAAAAACCTTTAGTTTAAGTTTTAATTGAAATTTAATTTTTTCAACAGAATTCTAGTAACTTTTTCTACATTTTTGGCAGATGCAATTTTATTTACCCTACTTTCATAGAATTCAATCATTTTATCCTTAATCGAAAAAAACAAGAACCAGTGAACGGAAATATGTATGTATGTATGTATGCATGTGTGAATGTGTGTGCATATGTATACATACAGACATATATTGTAGTATATATTATTTCACACTCCGACACTTGCCTCTTTCCCAGTCAATTAAACCCCTTCTGAAACCACAATCACTATTTTTACCACAAATAACAATCATTAGATGCCGTCGAGATAATTCAATACTCAATAAAAATACATTTTAGTTCACTGCATAGTATATCTAACTTTTGTTAGCGGACTATTCACTGTTTTTATTTTTTTGTTTTTGTTGTGATTATTTTCTTCGCCTTTGGCATTTTGCTTGCAAAAAAAAGCGCTACAAATTAAACATGAAATAAACTATTTCAGTTGAGAACAAAAAGAAAAAAAATTATATCAAGCCGTTGGGTATTTCTGTGGCATTTTTGCGGTTGAATCGCAACAGACAAGTTGGCGGCAGCAACAGATCACAAAAAGAGAGAAAAAAACAAATAACAACACAGATTCAAACTTTTAAACAGTAGCAGCAGTGTGAGTGTGAGTGAGAGTGTGTGTGCGCACGTCAAGGCACTTGTCAAGTTTAGGCGAAACATGCATATTTATATATGTATGTATGTATGTATGTACACAGGTATATGTAAGTAAAATATATGCTTGTATAGGTGGTGGCATATACTCGTAGATACAGTAAGTTAAAAAAGTACATTTACAACATCACTCGTATTCGGTGAGAGGTCCCAACGTTAGTATTTTTTTAGTGCAAATTGGAATCTTTAGTTTAGGCGCTTCTATGCGAAAATTTTATGCTAAGTTTAGCTGCGGTAGTAAAAATCATCAAAAGTCACTAAATTAATAAGCAGATTAAAAAATGGAAAAACTTAGTTCTTAGTTAGAAATGCATGTGATTTTGTTTACGTGTCTAATCGGCAGGCAATGGCAAACCTCCGCCGTAGCAGAATGGCTACTTTTCGGTGTGACTACCTTTCAGGAGTGCGTAAATTCGAATCTGCGTGCATGAATATCAAATCATAGAAAAAGTTGTTTCTAATAGCGGTTGTCGCCCGGCATGAAATGGCAAACCTTTCCTAGAAAAATTTTCTCATAAAACCATCTGCCATTTCCAGACAGCATAAAATTGCAGAACCCTCCCTTTGTGGAATAAAATCAACACGCATACCGCAAACAGGAGCAGGAGCTCGGTCATACACCGAAAAAAGTTTACGCACCAATTATTTTTTTTTGTTTTTTGAGGGAACACTCGGAGGGTATTTCATCCATGAAAAAGCTCATTAAAAAACCCTTTATCGCTCGGAGTTGGCTTTAAACGCTTGGTCACTCCAATAATGGAAAAAACATTAAACGCACAGCACAAATTGGAGGCAAAACACTAAATAAAGGGTGATATTTCATCTATTTCAAGTGAAAAGCTTTCGTATTTTCATACATTCGTTGTATGGAGAAAATTCGCAACACCTTCAAAGCAAAAATAGCATAAAAAATCAATGACGATATTTGGGCTACTTCAATCTTGCATTTAATGTTCAGTTTTAGTACCCAAAATTCTCTTCTTCAATTCTACTTAGAAAGTTTAAGATTTTGATAAAAAAGTTGTCGAAGTTTTATAAATCTTGACAAACTTTGAGAATTATCAAAAATCAACGAAAATTTTTGGGCTAATTCAGACTTACATTTTGTATACTAAATTTTAATGCACTATAAAACGGCGTACCCATTTTTTTTTTTTAATTCTGCTTAGAGTATTTAAAATTTTGATGAAAATCTGTCGAATTTATATAGATCTTGTACTAATTTGAAAATTTGGAATATTATAGTCTTTATTCGAGAATGAACTATATTCGTATAAAAAAAAATTAAAATTAAAAAATAAATCAATAAATAGTAAAAACTTGCTAATGTGATGAGAATTTTCGGGCTACTTCAAGCTTAAATTTTTTTTGTACTAAAATTTAATGCACTATAAAACTGCGTACCCATTTTGTTTTTTTAATTCTACTTAGGAAGTTTAAGATTTTGATGAAAATGTGTCGAATTTTTATAAATTTTGTGCACTCTTGAAATTTGTATTACGGTAGCCTTTGTTAGGGAATGAATTATATTAGAGAATGAATTATATTTTTATAAAAAAAAAAAAAATTTAGGAAAATCAAAAACTTATCAGTGTTTGGTTACTTTATAATAATTTTGATTTATTTGATTACATTTTTTTGAAATAAATTTTTCAAAAACTACGCTCTTACTTCACATAAATAAAAAAAAAATAATAATTGGCGCGTATACTTCTGTTATGTGTTTGGCCGAGCTCTTACTTCACGTACTGTACACAAATACCCTGCAGGGAAAACCTGAAACTGCATTTCAAGAGCTGTCCAATATGCTTAAGTACACCTATAGCTGATTAATATTACTATTATACCGCTGATTATTCATTAGATATACTCTAGAATGAGGCAACGGTATTTCAGATAGCAACAGCTGTATTGTCAAATATATCAAATGCGCTCAGAATATATTTAAAAGCACTTTAAAACACTTGCAAAGATTATTTAACTTTTGATTTAGAAACACAACTGAGTTTTCTGAAGAAAACGCAAACAAATCACTTCTCATGTCTTACCACCGTGGCGTCACTTTATGACGTCAGCTTATAATTCAATCAATTTTTGTTTCAAGTGGAGCTGTCATAAGTTGTCAGTATGCGGAATTTTCGAATTCAATATCATATCACAAATTTGCTAATTTTAGTATTTACAATCACTAAAGAAGAAAAGAAAACAAAAAACTTGTTTGACTAAAGAACCGAATTCAGAAATGGAAAGATCTATTTTAGTACAATCATTACAGGAAAATAAAAAAAAAAGCTTGTTAGCTTGGAAAACCGAATTCAGAACTGGAAAGATCAGCTAATACGACTACTTATATTGCATCAGCAAAGTAACCTTAGTTACAATTTTATTTTTCGTAGATGTAATTAGCAGGGTTGAAGAAACGACGCTTGGGGTGTTTGAGAGAAAGGTCCTGCCCAAGATTTTTCGGCCTTTGCACGTTGGCAACGGGAAATATCACAGGCGATGGAACGATGAGCTGTATGAGCTTTACGAAGACAAAGACATAGCGCATCAAATAAAGATCCAGCGGCTACGCTAGCTGGGTCATGTCGTCCGAATGGATACAAACGCTCCGGCTTTGAAAGTATGCGATGCGGTACCAGCTGGTGGTAGCAGAGGAAAAGGAAAGCCTCCTCTACGTTGGAAAGATCAGGTGGAGAAGGACTTGGCTTCACTTCGTGTGTACAACTGGCGCGCTTTGTTAAACTCGGCCTAAGCGGTTATCGCACAAATTAAGAAGACGAATTAGCAGGGTTGGGCTTAATGCACTAAATAATTAGTGAAATGAGTGGATTTAGTGAATTGAAGATTAAGTGATAATAAAACCCTTATTTTAACTACCACTAAAAATTTAGTGGCAGTGCAATTTAGTGGTAGTGCAAAATGCCCAACCCTGGTGATTAGTCGAATTTAACACTGAAAAAATGGATGTTAAAATTGTTCCCCATTTCCGACAAAATTTTTGCAATGAGGACATACACTTTTCTAAGACACTGTTTCACTGGTTGCTTTTGAGAAAAAGAGCAAGTGACCTGCGACCTATTAATGGTCTTAAATTCACTAGAAGTGGACGACTTCGGTATTAGTAAATTTCTCTGCAGGCCATATAGCAATTCGTACATATATACATACATACACGTATATGTATGCATACCTATCAATTGGCATAACTGTGTATGCGCATCTCTCTCTCTTTCACCCTCTTCTCTTGTTTAAATGCTGGCTCTTCGATTCGCAATAGGTTTTTCGTAATAGGTTTCGTAATGGAAATATTAACGTTTAGTGATGCATTCGACCGAAAAATTTCCGCTGTAAATACAATGCAATTTTGTTCAGTTAATTGAGACAGCCATAAAGTAAAAATACTTATATGTGCTTGAAAATTAACGAATATATTTTAAGCCATAAACTGCAAGTTTTAAACATTTTCTTGGAATTAGTTGGGAAATACACAAAAATTTGATTTTGAATTTTTAGCTGAAATAAAAGTATTACCTTTTGGCTCTTTCAAAGACGAAAAAGCAATAATGGCTTGCTTTAAAAAACTTTAAAAAATATTACACAACAATATGATATCCACTGCTTATCCATTTGTGTAAATTTCCAAATGATAAATCGAGTATTTTACGCACAAAATTGGCGCATTTTGACAAAGCAGCTTGAATCGATTTAGCCCGTCCTTCGTTTCAATCACTAATCTGCTAGGATTTAATGCAATATTTAAAATATATTCGTGATTACACATCTTGTTAAGAAGGATAACCGCTTAAACAATTTCTTAAGGAAATTCCTCCAGTTCTTGATGATTTTGCACCATCATAGCCGTTGGTAAAAAAATGGACTCGCATACTTCAACAAGCAAGGTAAATTTGTGATGGAACGTGGGGTCGAATCATCACATCCGTGCACCGATGAACAGCCATACGAAAGAAAATTATGTGAAAGCTGAATCGCATTGAGACCAACGATTGCAAACGGATCGTAATCTATTTTCAATTTACAATAGTTTTCAAGTGCCACAATGCTTTGAATCGTATTTGTAAGACACAAAAGACGTGGAGCTGTCAAAACTATTGAAAAATGTAATAAGTTCAAATCAAATATCATCGTGGATCCGACTTAGATTTTATAAATGAGTTCTAGTGAAAGTGGCGGGCATGAAGAAATAGTGCGGAGGCAGCTAAGGAAAAGAAGTAATATTTTGCCACTCCCAAGCACAGCGTGAATATGAAATTGGTTAATTTTTGTAGTTCATTTATAAACTATGCCTTTCAGACTCCTGCAGCGATTCCGCCTGACCAAAGAGGCCTTTGAATTTGTTCTACAGGCTATAAAGTTAGCGAAATCAGACGTTAAAACGGTGCCTCCAGTGCTACAATTGGCAGCCACACTTTCACTTTTGGCTAGCGGTGGGTACCAGCACAGTGTAAGCCGCGATTATTTGATCGGTATGGGCCAGAGCACTGTTTTGAGGTTGACATCGCACACCCTGTATGAAATGGAAACCAATTTATGCCCGCCGTTAATACGGTTTGCGCAGAAAGATTTGCTTAGCTGCAAGGAGTGATTTATCTCTTTGCCGTACCTCTACCTTGCGCGGTATTCGGTAGTTCATTTTTTGCCAAGTTAGGGTTGTTAGCCATATATTCCGCCATGACATCTTTCTGGGTGGGGTGGAGTTTATTAAATTTCGTCATGTAAAAAATTTATTACAAAAAACAATTTTTAATTATATATTTTTACAATGTACTTATCAAGTAAAATTCGGTCGTTTACGGGCGGCTGTCGGTGTTCGAATGACAGTTCGATCAAACGAGTACGTTGTTCAGCACTCGTTCAGATATGTCATGATACGTAACTCCAATCCTAAGGTATGTTCACGTACGCCATAATCTAAAATATCCATTTTTCAGTGACGGGTGGTACGATCACTGATGTAATGATTCGAGCCCTGGATTCGTACGATCCCTAGTTCAAGCAACAGTCGATACAGTGGATGAAAGGGGGAGAATTGCCGGTCATAAAAGAAACTCATTGTGCAAAAATCAGATTATGGTTACCATTATCTGGGATATATTCTCTATACTCATACAATCTCCAGTACTATCACGAAATAGGTAAAATGTCGAAGTAGGCAAAAATTTCATATAGCTGGTTTCAGGAAAAAGATCGATGTATGCCTGCCACATGAATTAGACCGAATTGACGCCCGCGATTCTTCCTAGAAACTAATCGAAGTCGACCCGTTTTTGAAGCGTATTATAATTAGCAATGAAAAATGTGTTACATATGAGACCAGCACCAGAACCAACTTGCAGTCAAATTACCGAAAGCCAAACGTCAACCCCGGAAAGCGAGTGCGAGGGTGTTGTGTTTCATCAACTGCTTCCTGACTACGAATTGCCGGGTTTGGCAATTAAAAAAATAAATAATTGGCGAGTACACTTTTTTTTAGGTGTTTGGCTGAGCTTGGTGTGCGTCTTGATGTTGTTCCACAAATGGAGGGGTTTTAAGCCGACTCTGAACGGTAAATGGTTTTTATGAGGATTGGCCATCAACTATGGTGCAAAACGAAATTGAGCAAGTAACTTCAACTGTCATGCCACCAGGGATTCGGCAGTAAAGTTCTACAGCTTATTTTACACCTCTTCACACACTCGTCCAATAACTCGTTGATCAGATTACAACGAAGTAACCTGAGCGAAGACTATGTTGGTTTTTTCGTATATCATCAACAGAATCTAAGAGGATGGGGGAGGAATATGATTTAGAAATTAATCAAAGTTTCAGAGTGCCCATAGGTTGAGCGAAGTCTACAGCCAGCGTCTGCGAATCTAAACGGGCTGCGGTTACCGCAACTGTGGTAATAAACTCTTGAATGCGAACAAGTATTTGCAGTCTCTTCAGCTGTTTAAGTTCGGTTTAATACATTGTAAAATTTTTATTGGCAAGTCTAAAACTCACACTCGGCTTCTGACTTACCATCCGGAAGACCTGGAGACACATATGCACTTACTCTTGTATATGTCAGAACTATTGGGTATCACTAACGCTTCTGATTTTCTCGAGACGAACATATGTATGTAGGTTAAAAGTCTACACTTTACTTGTCTGCCAAAAGTGTCCTAATGAGTAGTTTGTTTGTAAACTTATTTTGTAAGTTTATCTCAATTTATATTGTAATACTCAAATTCACAAATATTTACTCTCATAACCAATAAACCACTCGTTGGCTTCATTTCAACAGACGACAAATAAGTCACCACCAAACTGGTTCGCAATTGTTCGAAAATGCACTAGTACAGGATTCCTGTATATAGACATACATATAATACATAAGAATGCATATGTATGTGTGACTGTACATGCTTGTGTGTTCATTTGAATTCATGGCGCTAAATTGCTGCAGAAGGCAAACAATGACATCCGTAATGAAAGCAACAATAACAAATGGCAAAAAAATATAATTGCGGAAATCATTTTCCAATAATTTGACATACAACTGAAGCCAACATATGTATGTGTGTATGAGTACAGTATATGTGTCCACACATAAATTTAAGTGTGCTGCAAGCTTTTTTCACC
Source organism: Anastrepha fraterculus (assembly GCA_037575425.1). Taxonomy (NCBI): domain Eukaryota; kingdom Metazoa; phylum Arthropoda; class Insecta; order Diptera; family Tephritidae; genus Anastrepha; species Anastrepha fraterculus. The sequence goes on along the minus strand of JAYXIM010034454.1, from coordinate 214,633 downwards.
ACTATCACCACTCTTACTTTGCTCGCTTTGTTGTAGCTGCATGCATTTGTGTATGTGTATGCACAAATCCCGCAGTGAAAAGCTACACAACTCAGCAAAAATTTTAGTTCATGAACTGGTATTTGATGGAAAAACTTACACTAGCTCCAGAGTAGATAGTGTGGTACCAGTTGCCAAATGAGCAATTTGAGCTGTATACACAAAAATATACTTCTAAATATAAATAAGAATAATTCAAACTGAGTAATGCAATCAGCTGAGTAAGACATGTTTTTGTTTGTGCTCTTCAGTGTTATTGTTTTTCCGCGAAATTTTCTACCTACGCTTTTTTGTCGCAAATATTCTAAAACGTGCAGACATATGTTATCAAAAGCTCCTCGTGAAAAATTCTCTCACGCCTGCATCAACTAAGTTGGAGAGAATGGAAAGAAAAATAGAAGAGCTGAGAGACTCAATCATTCAACAATTGACTCCAATAATGGTTACATCAAAGGAGAGGGTAATGCAGAAGATTGGCGAGCTGGCTGCTGAAACGGAAATTTCAAAATAATAATAATTTAAGGCTCACAATAACGGGCTATGAGAAAAGGGTGACTGTTGTTGAGAGCAGATTTGCTGATGTTTTGTCTTTTCGTAGCGAACTAGCCTCTGCTCAGATTCAGCTCAATGCTCTTGAAAGCAGCGCAGTTTGAGTAGATATAAACATTAACGGGATCCCTCCAGATCCAGCAGATGCGTGTTTTGTTTTTTTGTCTTTTATGCGCTAAAGAAAGGGCACGAAAAATATTGGTAGAGCTCAAATCATTATCACATAAAATTTGTATAAGCTATCAAAACAATTTTTATTTTATTTTCTTCTTTATTAAGTGGGCTATGTTGAACAAAAACGCATATCAATGCTCTTTGTTATAAACAAAATGGCGCAATTGAGTTTTGACTTTTCTCATTAGGCGATGCACATCAGTTTTTTTACGGTAACTACCGTTCACTGCCAATTCATTTGAAACTGCTGCTCATTTTTAATTTCTTTTCTCGTTTTCAGTAATTTTCCTTTAACAACAAACCAATATTTTTCAATAGGTCGCAGTTGTGGACAGTTAGGTGAGTTGTCATACTTTTGAACAATATTTACCCCGTGATTTGCATACGAGTTCATGACAAGACGGCTATAATGGCACATTGTTAAATAGGGCCAGAACAGAACTGAGTATGTATGTTGTTTTATAAATGGTAGCAAACGTTTCTGCGAACATAAATTTCTTGATTTATAGTGCCATTTTGAAGTGAAAAGCAAAGTTTTTTCCGAAATAATGATTCTTTGGTTTGTGACTGCGACACAAATCCTCTTTTTCTTTCACTTTCAGAACTTCGTTCACTGAGGCTGTGCAGAGGCTGAGTAAACCATTAACTGGTATAAGTACCACTGATTTTGTTATGATGCTGATGTAAATAAAGGCTGTCAATTAAGGTTTCATAGCTAAAAATACTAGTCGCTAGCATTGAAAGAGAATAGAAGACGAACTGCTTCAACTGCTGCTACTTCAATTGCAAAGTAAAATAAAAGTAAAACTGGTAGTAAAATAATTCAGAACTAGTAAATTTGACTGCTGGGTACATATGCATACATACATCAATACCTACTTACAACAAAGCGTGGATATTGCACCTGGCAACTTATGTGGACACCACAATCGGCCTAAAAGCGACCATTTCGATTGCCACACAGATGCGTCATAGTTACACAATGCCTTCAGATATCTCTTTGTTTGTTTGTTTACTAAAGTGTATAATGGCAGCAATTGTAATGCCACAGTAACATTGAAACGGAAAGCAACAATTATTTTTGCACAATTTTTCTGCAGTCAAACTTATCATTACATAGAAGAAAGGGATTTCCTTGTGCACAGAAGTAAAAATGTTTTGTATTTTCATATTTTTATCTTTTGTTTGTATTTTAATTGGTGTACGAGTAGTTGTAAAATTTAATGCATACATACATATGGAATAATAGCAACAGGAAAGTCAAGCGATTTGGGAAAAGTGTTGCTTATCGCTAATAGTGTTTTTGTAAAATTAGTAAGGTTTATATTTCTTCTATAACAGGACATTTCTTTACTACCTCCAATTCACAGACAATTCAAAGTAAAGTTGCTTCGGCAAATGCCTTGCTTCGTAAATTATCTTATGGTGACTTGAGGCACTTACGGGTGAATTAGAAAATTTGCATAATAAATCCCGCAAGGGAGCAGACACTTGGAGAAGGTCGATGCTGCGAGAACTAGCAGATGCCGACATCTCATGGGACGGTGCAAAAACAAAAGCACAGAACCCTTTACGATGGAAGAGTCTTGTCGATGCCCTATGCTCTCGAGAGGAGTGAACAAGGAAAAACAAAAATAATAATAATGAAAATCAACTCTGGATGGATGCCCTTGGGACCGTATGGTAAAACCTCAAAATCGTTTCGCATTCTTTGGTAAAATTTCCTTGCTAAGGCCATTTTAAATTTGCAATATTTTGCCCAAGTGTTTTTAGAATCAATGAAAAAAATGGTTAAAATACATATCGCAGAGAAATATGTTGTTAAGGTACATAAAGCAGAATTTTATGAAGAAAAATTTTGTGGAACAGTTGAACCCATTTGCTACCTCACGAAAGGCTCGTGTTGGCCCTTTCTTTAGAAATTCTGTACAAAATGGCTTTTTGAAGGCGTTACAGCGTTAAAATGTAGCAATTTTTTTGTCATAAAATTTCACTGGGGTGCTCGCCAGACAAACATTTTCATGCAAAGAATTTGTAAGTCCACAAAAAATAAATTCTGTTGCACAGTGTAATTCTCAATATCATTTAATAATATGCAAAGCTTGCTGAGGTAACTTATATTTTAAGACTTTTACAATAAAAAAATGTACACATATATATTATATGTACATCTATGGGCTCTGAAACACTGGGCGTACAATACGATCATCAGACTCATTTCGATTTATGGAGCTTTCGTGTGGTGGGAGGCGATGCAGACACAATCCTACCTAAAGAATCTCATAAAAATCCAAAGATTAGTTTTTGTAGCTATCAAGTGGCGCTAGAAGTGATCCTAAATATCAAACCCATTGATATATACGTTAAAGGAATAGCGGCCAAATCTGTTTCCAGGGTCAAGAAAGCAGTCATGATAAAAGAAAATACGGACGGTCATGCATCAGTTCTACTATCTGTGGAACATTTGCAAGGCGCATCGAAAACAGACTATCTGGTTCCCAAGATAAACTATAAAATAAGAATACCCTATGGCAGTGGTCACCACATTAATACTAACGGCTCAAAGATGGAAAATGGGACGGGAGTGTACTCCGAACAATTATCCTTAAATTAGATTAGAATTATCTTTTAAACTCCCAAGCGGAGATGTACGCAGCAAAAATTGCAGCAAAAACGATAAGACCAGCAGCGATCAAGACACTAGCCTCAGCGCGCAACAACTAAAGGTTACTCTCGCTTATCCAACAATACCACACTTTGTTGGGTCTCCGGCCACTCTGGAGCGAAATGAAAGAGCGGATGAGCGTGCAAGGAAGGGCTCGGAGCTTCACTTTCAGCGAGTAGTAGAGGATATAAGCATTCCTCTAAACGAACTGTATACTGCGATTGACTTGAGCGTAATCGCGGAAACCAATAGAAGATGGCCTCTGACTACTAACTACAGGGTATTCAAAGCGCTCTGGCCAAAACTGAATCTTAAAAGGGCAAAATGTCTGCTTGGATTCAACACCATAGGCAGTGGAATGGGTGCACCTTACGATGATTTCTGCAAGAGTTGTGAAGATGAAGAAGAAATTGAGTAGGTACATCACCACTTCTGTGAATGCCCTGTACGTCAAAGGAGCCGTGGCATTATTTCTTTGAAGGACTGAAAAATTTGCAAAATTTCTCACTGGAGGGATCAAACCGGCACGTAAGTGCTACTTGTAGTGTACCTTGGGTACTCTTGCCCATCACTGGAGGGACTAGTGACCTTCTTAAAAGTATCGAAGTGGTTTAGGCCACTTAGTTAGGGGATGGAAATCAAGTGCAGGTCCACCGAGAGTCTTGTCTTAGATAAGCAACTTGCCTAACCTAACCTACACACATCCATACAAAAAATAATCGGTACTGCTTTTCCAATGGAACTCTAAAATGTCTTATATTCAGACTTCCGCCCAAATATTTCGCATAAATATTAAATCAGCTCAACCGAAAATCGATTTTTTTTTTAATAAAAATAGTTTTAAAAAAAATTTTTGTTCAACAAATCGTGCCGACGAGAGATGAATTTAAGATTAAGAAAGGTATATACGACTAAGTTTTTAAAAATTATTAAAATACTGATATATGCCAAAAAAAAAATGGGCCGTGAATGGGTAAATTTTTAAAGATGTGGAAATTTTGAGAAAAATACTTATGGGCTATCTTTGTATCTTCTTAAAAACTGCTCTGCAATCGCCTATCCACTTTTATTAATGTTTAACAAAACCCTTGAACGAGGAGAGTTCATAGATGCCTGGAAAGTAACAACCACTAATCCATCCATATTCAAAAGTGGAAATAAAAACAAGATTGCCAATCATAGACCAATTGCCAAATTATCGACGATTTCAAAATTATTTGAATTAATAGCGAAAGAAAAAATTTATTTTGCAGTTAATCGTTATATTTCAGCAGACCAACATGGCTTCATGAAAGGTAGATCTACTGTATCAAATCTTGCAGTGTTCTCTGAATATTATGTATACATCATCTTAAAAAAAAAACTCAAGTTGACACTGCCCGTGTAAAACTTTTCAAAAGCATTTGATAAGGTTAATTACAGCGTTTTAATTTCCAAAGTGAGTGCTATAGGATTCCATTCCACTCTTTTAAATGGATTAAATCCTATCTCTCCTCTCTGAAATGTATAGTCAAGTCCACGTTGATGGAGCGTCATCTATTTCTTTTATTGCGTCCTCTGGTGTACTCCAGGCTAGTATACGGTGTCCCGTACTTTTTATAATTTTTGTTAATGAGATTTCTAGTTTAATATCGCAAATTTTCTCTTGTATGCCGATGATTTAAAGATATTCTCGGGCATAGCAAGTGCAGTGGATTCTTTAAACCTTTAATCTGATTTAGATAACGTTGTTACTTGGTGTAAAAGAAATAAGTTAGATTTAAATATAAGCAAGTGTTTTCATATTTCTTATTCTAAATCTTGTTCTCTTATCCCCACTTCCTACCACAATTGTGGATTTAGTTTATCCAATCGAAGTGAAATTATTGATCTTGGTGTAGTATTTGAGTCTAAATTCTCTTTTCAAAGACATTTAAACTACACCATTTCAAAGTCTTATTCCGTACTTGCGTTTATTCGTCGTTTTAGTTCGGACTTTGTTGATCTCTAAAGTTGATCTGGTGCGTTCGAAGTTGGAATGCACCCCCGTCTTTAATAGGCTCGAACGTATCCACAAAAGCTTTCGTGCGTTATGCTTTGCGTGCTTTAAATTTCACTGATCCAATTCCATCCTATAAAAGTCGGTGCTAGCTCATAAATTTAAAATCACTAGATAAAAAAAGGGCTATCCTCCATTACTTTCCTTTTCGATTTAATAAATGGGGTTGTTTATTGACTCCCCATTCCGAGAAAGTCAATTTCAATACTCCTCAGCAAAGTTTACGGAATCATGATTTTTTTCTGGTTAGAGATGGTAAGAACTAATTATGCTTCCAATGCTCCGATTTCTAGAACTCTGGGAGATTTTCATTCGCTTTCAAATCATGCTGGCCTGGATTTTTCTTCCACAAAGAACCGCTTCAAATTGGTACTAAATGAATTGTTGAACTAAATTCTTAGTATTATCTAATAATTTTTCTCTGTAAATTATAAGAAATGTTATCTTTTTCTTTCACTCATGAAACTAGTAAGTTTAATTTAACTTTTATTAATTAGTTTAGCATTCATCTGCTTTCATAGTCTGTAGGAAAGACTGTATTTTTAAACTATGAATTGAATAAATGAATAAATCAATATTCATTGCAATATTCGTAATATTTTTCGTGAAAACTTTTTTCGTTAATTTTTATAAAAACGCAAATTGAATAACAACAACCTTAAAAATTAAAGTTCCAAACCTTGTATAAAATGACATACAAATTTAACAAATTTCAAAAAATTATCATTAAAATTCTCCTCTTCTTATTCGGCAACTTCAGAACTTTTTGGGCACGCAGTTTTATAAGTTTGAAGTCGCTCAAAAATCGAGTTGAAAATTTTTTTTCATAGGACATTAAGAATTTTCCTCCAAGTGAGTTGCAAAATAGCACACTGTATTTCCATATCCCGAATCGTAACTTTCTTTCGATTTCTGGTCTAGACTAGCCAGTCCTCACAAAAGGGTGAATGACATCTCTCAATGCCCTTTTATTGTCTCAAAATGTTGAATAGTTTCCCAGCTCTTATCGATAAGACGAATTTAGATACGTGCGAGTACATACATACATACACTGCTTGCAACATTATTTGGTACTATTTGTGATCAACTTCATAGTTGCTACCATGCACGAATATATGTGTGTATGTATGTATGTAAGTATGTATGCATGCATGAACATGTGTAAGTGTCGCGTCTTGTTAGTCGCTTAATTTCTGTCTTGGTTGCAACAATAGCTTGCCACCTACCCCTCTTTTCTACCATTTGTTTGTCAATATTGAACAATTACAAATTGACAACAAAATGGAATTCAATTGAATGTAATTGAACGAGAGGTGCGGACATATTGACATATTAACTTAAGTATTTGTTGCAAATGGATTTGTCGTTGTCGGAGGAAATAGGAAGTTATAGTTGGTATAATTTTTATTACTCGTTTTTGTGTGCGTGCGTCACTACTGTTCGGAGCATGAGACACCAAATGATACAAAAAGTGTTTTCTAATAGCAGTCGCCCCTTGGCGGGCAATGGCAAACCTTCGAGTATTTCTGCCATGAAAAAGCTTCTGCCATGCGGGTGTAGCATAAAATTGTAGGCTCCTCCATTTATGCAAAACGTCTTGATGGTACACACGCAAATTTCATGAGTGCCTTTGCGTCCACGAACGCAGACAACGTTCGTCGTTCAATGCTTAGTTAATCCCTTTAGAATGGTTCTACATTCGATTGCTACTCTGGAGGAACTACCTGTAAAAATTGTATGGTGGCTTAACTGTCAGAGGAGATTATGATCGGTTGTGCTGCAACGAACGAGTGCTTGATCCACAACACAGACTACTTTATAACTGGCATCTATTTCTTTAGCTTCAAATACGTTGCAGTGGTGAGGTGGCCGCCAAAGACTTGCAGGTAATCGATACTCCAAACGTCTAGCATTACTAGCCAACATTTGACATTATAATGCTTTCAACAGTTCAAGATAAGGCGACGTAATTGAAGCCTTAAAGGCAAAATTCAAGATCCCGGAAATTAAATCAGGTCATGATCCACGTACAGACATGGCTAGAAAACCAGAGCTAATCCTTGTAACCAAAAAAAAATATACTTTGAACATAAACAAACTATTAAGGAAGTTATTTCCAAATACAAAAAAATCAAATCAACAAAAACAAAATTTCAAAACAAAAACAAACAAACTCTTCTAAGATCACTTTCTACCCTTAAACAAGGTCAAAGCGGTTTGAAGTTAAGAAAATTTTCTCCTTATAACCAATACCCAATTAGATGTAGATATGCAAGTGCTCGCTGCCACTTCATCGACAAAAAGAGTGGTCAAATACCTACGAGTGTAACTAGACTCAAGAATAACTTACTGGGCGCACATAAGTCATGCTGTCACAAGAGTTTCCCAAGAAAGGTCCGGGCAAACCTTGGAGGTCCAATTTAGAGCAAACGAAAGATTTTAATGGACACGACGAACTCCATTCTTCTATACGGATGCGAAATATGGGCAGATCCGATAAGGGATCCGCATATACGCTTTCATGCAGAACAGTATCAGAAGCAGCGGCTTTACATAGTAATTAGCGAAACAATAGAATAAACAATTAGAATATAACCATAGATCTTGTAGCACAAGAGCGCAAACGGAGATGGGAGGCAAACATCTCAGGAATTACAGGGTCATGCCCCTCCGACATTAGAATTGAAACGCTCACACTTGGGCAAAGAAGATGATATCCAATTTAAAAAAGAAGGGAAAAATCTAAGAGAAGAGGATGGATGTTTTTAGTGAAATCACCACGACGGTTGCTGCAGCACTTGTGAATAGATATCACTTTCGACGCTATAAATCAGTCTTGAGCCGTTAGTGAAGATAATCAGTGTCTCTTAGTTAAGGTCCGTGACGTTAGCCCATTCACACCTTTCTGAGACTCGTATGGAAAAGTTATTTCCAAAATAGAATTGTGGAGCACTGTAATCTAGCTCTCTATGAATTAACGGAAGAGTTGCGAGAATTTGCGAGTACCTCAATCTGAAGTCATTTCAAGGTAGTCATGTACTTCGTTTGATTGCGATGCAATTGACTCAGAATTCGCCACAGATGTCTAAGAAAGGTTTAATAGAGTCTAAAGAGCCTTGATTGGGGTAGAAAGCAACGCTCCTGTGATAAGCAGGGTAGCTGCTCCTTGTACCCTTTCTCTTTTCTAGCGTTGGCTTTTCAAACAATGATGTCATAGAAGAGGATGGGCAGCCCAACCGCAGTGTACAGATTGAATTGCGTGGTTTTAAGCCTCAGCTTTTACTTATAGCCGTTTTGCATGCGTACGGGCCCGTGATCGCTTTTCTGAACCTATCTTCGATATTTCGAAAAAAATTCTTTGCAAGTTTTGTAGTGGCTCCAAAATTGAAAAATAAAAATATCGAAATGACAAATAGCAAAAATTATAATGTGACGAAGTCATTGGAGAAAATACGCAATACCTTCCGAAAAAAAAATTGTCAAAAATCAACGCGCATTTATTTAAAACACTAACTAAAAAAGTTTGAAATTTAGATGAAAATTTCCAGAATTTTTATAGATTTTGGACAAAGTTTGAAATTTTGCTTTATTGGTGCTTGTTGAAGTATGAACTGCGTATATTTTTATAAAAAATAAAAAAATAAAAAAAAAATAAAAAAACTTAAATAAAAAACATAAATAAAACAAATGAGATAAAGAAAAACTAAAATAAAAAATAAAAATTGAGAAAACTAAAATAAATAAAAAATTAAATACAAAAAGTATTTAAATAAAAAAAATCTAGTCAATATTTAGTGTACACTTCCTTTTAACATTGACAATAGGTATAAGTACATACAGGGTGGCCAAGCCTGCGCTTGAAATTTTATTTACCGATTTTTTTTCTTTTGACAGTTAAAAAAGATTATCCGTATGCGTCAAAGATTAAGTTTGTGGTTAGACATTTAAAAAAGGGTCACTTGAAGAAATTGTGGAAACATAAAAAACATTCGAAAATCTTTGAAAATCGAATAATCGGTCGAGACGGAGATGTTAATTGGCGCCCAAAAGCTCAGCTTTTGCTTCATTAAGCCATTTCTACGGCGCGCCGCTAAAAATGCATTTTATGCCAACCCTTCTGAGATGTTTCAGTAGGTGAAGCAGGTAATCAAATTTGCCATTGGTGCAATGAGCGCTAAAACTCACTCATACATTTTATAGGCAGAAAGCGCTACTGTAAAGCCAATTCAAGTTCATGTTTAATGTCAAGGTTTACTATATTCAATAAAAAATCATTGAAAAATATTTATAATATTTATAAAAATATTAAATTAAATTCCAAATACCGAAAGAGCCACCCTGTAACATATTGAGCGTCATACTTTGAGTAAACAGTTGAAGCTGTTATAATTTAAATTTAATTATATGTTTCAATAGTTCACTCGTTCAACAAATTCAAACTGTCGGCTTCACTGTATGTGATTTTTTCGCATATTCCTGGCGAAAAGATACAAAATACATAAATTAATAATTAATAGGTTCAAATAAACTGTTTATTATCATAGAAATGTGAACACTAAAAACCGATCTGCTCTAAAACATCAAACTAACGTCCCACTTTTATTACTTTCGCACCCAATAACTGAATACCGCCGCTGCAGTTCGTAAAGCACCGCGAGCCATTCATATTTTATTGCTCCATCTCACACGTCCACAGAAACTGACACAATTTCATGGGTTAGACATTCTGCCAGTCCGCCTAGCAATTGAGTTAAGTTGTGTCATGTCAATGAGCCTTAATCATGAAATTACGCGGACAAAGCAAAACTATTAAGGAAAAACTGATTTAAATTGAATTGTTTAAGGTACTAAGTAGTTGAGGGAATAGCAACAAATAAGGGAATGTGGAATGAGTTCGTAGAAATGAGTGGGAAGTCATGCGCTGAATATGAAATATACTTTGAAAAGTGCAATGAATAAAATTAAAAAAAAAAAAATTAACATATCTTTACTGTGCTTAAAACCTGGAATATTTTGTTTTTATGTCTACTAAAAATGCACGCAGATACTTAATTTAATTACATATTTTTGGTTGTCACTGTTGATTGATTAGCAATGCGGGCGATAGCGTATTTGAATTGTTGCAATTGGTTGTAAAACATCAGGTCATGATTTCAGGCATGAAAGGTAAGCGAACGCAGAATAAGTTGGCGAGCAGAATGGAATTGGAAGAGATGAGAGCAGAGCGCTACTATATTTATGTCTTTGCCGCGTGAGATCAGTGGAGCTAAATGGAATGCGGCTGGCTAATTTTACACGGCGATGTACTAGGAAGTGTCCCTTTTCCACCGTTGTATCCTTTTTTGTTGATAATTCAGAACTAGTACAGAACTCAACAGATGAGATTTAGTACCTAACCTTGCCCTAACCACTACTATAGTAATTCGTGTCCGTACGATTTCTTTTCATGAACACCTCGTTGAAAAATTATGCAAGTAAACACACAACTATTTTCTTGTAAAAACATGGTTTATACTACATCAAAAACCATACGAGTATAACGAAATATTTCATATTTTGTACAAAATTTTGATAGCTTTCAACTTTTTAACCAAAATTTTTAGAATTTTTCTGAGCCTGCAGTTTTATAGTCCATTGAATTTTAGTAAGTGCCAGTTTGAAGCGACTGCAAATTTTCACTGGGTATCACGCCTTTTCTTCCATTCTAAGCACTTCTCGGCCTGGTCATTGAAATACTCAGTAAACACATTACGCTATTCGCGACGTAAGTAGGTTCGCAATTGACGAAATCGTATTATTTCTGAGCTAAATATTTGGTTTATGACTTTTTCTCTAAATACTGAATAAGAAGTTTTCTTTTTTCTTGTTTGATTTCTGAAGTGCTAGATATTCGCAGACTGCCAGTAAGAAACTTAGGTAAGAAGATCATTAAATTGTCTTGCTAAGAAATGGCAATAGTTTAGTCCGAGAGACCGAAATGTTTCAGTAGGGCACCGCTTCTGGTCACAAGAAAAGGAAGACTGTTGTTTTTGTTGTAGCAGCAAAAACATTACCCATACATGTACGGGAAGTGTTGTTAGAGTCACAGTCCTTGGTCGGATATAAATCCGAACCGAAAAACTCAGAGTGATCGCTGTTCGCCATATTTGCACTGAAATACTTTTAATTACTAATTGTTTGGTGTAGTTGAAGCAAAAGTTAACCTCGTAATACTAGGGACGCTCTAAAGACCACCTCGTGGAAGTGATGATCACAATGGAAAGAGAGCGCACGTGCATTTAGGAACTTCAAGTCCTGGCTGGTACAGGTTATGGCAATTGACGGGATAGTTTTGTATTTTATTTTTATTTTTTTATATTTTTTTATATTTTTTTATTTCTTTTTTATGTTATTTTATTCTATTTTTTTATTTTTTTTTTCTTAATTTTTTATTTTTTTAATTTTTTTTATTTTTAATTTTTTTATTTTCAATTTTTTTATTTCTTTTTATGTTATTTTTTTTCTTAAATTTTTTTTCTTATCATTTTTTTATTTTTAATAGTTTTCTTTAAATAGTTCTTTTTGCCAAAATTTTTTATTATTTTTTTGTTATTTGTTACTATTTTTATTTCTTTATTTTTTATTATTGTTTCGTTTTTATTTCTTATTATTATTTTTTTTTCTAGGAAAGGCATTTATTTTCATAAATTTAAGCATCGAAATCTAAAATGATTCAATTACAGAAGAAATCCATCAGCTGTATGAAAATTCAGAGGCATACGATCGCCCATCATGTATTGAGAGTTGATGGTATCGTTTTATTTTTTTATTGAAAACATCGAGTCAAATATATCAAAAAAGCTGGGAAGAGTTCAAATTTCAGCATAAGAAACGAAATGTTTCTTTAAGTTCGTAATTTGTTTTACGTGGTTTTAAACAAATCGCCCCTGAATGCCCTAATACTCGAGAGACAGCATTAAGACTAAGAAGAATTAGGCTAGAAATCGACCCTGTGTAAATAGTTTAACCATAAATATTATTCCTAGCATTTTTCTAACACCTGCACTTGTGGAATGAGTGAAGAGCTTTAGATTACTATTGTAGGCAGGAAGATCATACAAAGAAAATGGCTTTAGGCCAAAGGTAAAAACTTTTTATTAAAATACAATCCGAATAGTTTCGCAATAAAGTTTGAGCAATCATCACCTCAAAACAAAAATGTCAACAATGGAAATGTAAACCAAAGATTTCAGTTTGACAAGCTACCCATCAATGCGATTCAAGAAAATCAAATCAGCTGTTTCAATAATGTCATCTTATATGAATTTTCCTTGGACAGAAAGTGACGTACCGACAAGTACACACACAAGAACATACATATTTACTTATATATTTGTATATGTACATACACGTACCATGCGTCTTCTTTACGCTTCCTGTTGCTATCATTACTTTCACTCTGCCTTTAAGCGATAATGTCAGGCAAAATGACAAATGACAATTTGATAGTTGAATTTAAAAATAAATTTTAAAGTCCGTTTAAAAATAAATGTTTACCATTCAATGCATTATACAGTGCGACTTGTTTTTTTAAGCTTCTGAAGCTTTTTTATTATCAGATCAAACGTTTTCAATTTAAGAGTCTTAAAAGAAAAATATTAAAAAAACAGCATATCTAAGCGGAATGCCTAGTTTGTATATACGCTTTCAGTTTTCACTATTTACTAATTTTTTCTATATTTTTTTATCTTTTTTTAAAAGTATAGCTCAGCCTACAACATAAGCCATATAACTCAAGGTTGCAAACTGTGTACAAAATTAAAAAAAAAAAATTTTTACAATTTAAAAAAAGTAAACAAAATTTTATCAAAATTTCCAACACTCCCCTTTCTAAAAACATAACTAAATGAGGAACTAGCTCTGGAAACGCGGTCGATATGGGTACACTCAACGTCGTACAAAACTGCCAAAATTATGCCAAAGATTTGGCTTACGAAAACTACTAACTTTATTTTATCACTGGCTAGAAAATACCGCAAAATATTGGTTGGAGTACTGACGGGACACTGTCTCACCCAACATCACGTAGCCAAAATGGAATTAGACCAGAGCGATGCGTGTAACACATGCAACGAAACGAATGCTAGGGGTACCTATTTTGCTACTGCCCTGCTGCTCTTTCTAGGACTTGACAAATGTGCCTAGGATCAACATTAAGAATTACAGAAAATAATATCTCCGACTCCAAATACAAAGCACTAGTAACACATTGGACCCTAGAGGTCTAAGTGAGATCTTTTTACAGATCAGCCAGTATTACGTAACCCATCAAAATTTCAAACTTTTTAGTGAGAATTTTTAGAAAAATGTAGTTTAATTTTGGTATTTTATAGTACGGCCCATTGAATTTTAAAATAACAAAGTGTAAGTTTCAAGTGACTACAAAATATCGCTGATTTTTTTTACGGTGTTATGCATTTTCTTCCAAATAACCAATAATTACAATTTTTTTCTATATATGGCGAAAATGTGCAAGAATGTCAGCAAAAACAAAAAAATCAAAATCAAAAACCCAAAGAAAGACAAAATTTGTATATGGAAGAGGAAGCATAGCACCGTCAAACAAAAAAAACAATAATAATAATTGCAACAAAATCAGCGGTATTTTGTAGGCACTTGAAACTTGCACTTTGTTATTTTAAAATTTAATGGGCTATAAAACTGCATACTCAGAAAATTTCTCGAAATTCTGGTTAAAAAGCTTAAAGGTTTGATAAAATTTCGAAAATTTTTTACAAAGTTTGAAACTTTTTTATATAGTTTTTGTTGTAGTATGAAATATATTTTTATAAAAAAATAAAAATAGTTGTGTGTATATAATTTTGGTCACCGAGTGTATATGCGAAGAAATAGTAGAGGCGCAAATTAGTAGTGGTCAGGGCAAGTATGTATGTATGTAAATCCAAAATTTTCTTGTAAATCATTTTTACAGTGAAACATCTCTTCGAATCTTTGGTAATTCACAGAATTAGATTAATCTTCTTTAACAAGCGCAACACTATCAAACTACATAAAACTCCCACAACTCAAAACATCAATACCATTTTTAATTACCATCGAGCCATCAACGTTAAGATAGAATCCGCGGTGGCAGCCAGCGGTGGTAGCTAGCGCTGTAACCTGATTATTAAATTTTATGATTTATTATAAATTCAATAAATAAATAACTCTTATGCAAAAGAGTCTTTGCTCTTTGCTTTAATTCGCTCGACGAGGGTGAAGATTGTGGTATAAGAACAATTCGCATACAATAACAAATTAAATTAAACAGTGAGAGGATGGGAAATGAAGAGGTTGGCATATCCGCTGCATCAGTAGAGTCCCCATTACGTGATGAATGCTTTTCTATCCCTGCCCAAGAAGTTTGCTGCGCTGGTTATATACATCAAAAGCGAATTTTGAAGACGAGTCGCTTTCATTTACACAGCTGTGCTGCAACGCGAATTGCAGAAGTCTCGACTTGAAAAAACAAAAGTCAAGATTCCTTTCTTACCCCAATGGCCACGCTTGATCTTTATATACCATTGGAATCTCATCCCTACATAAAACAATATCAGATGCTCCATCATCCAGAAAGTGGATGTCGAAGTTGTATTCAAAGTCGATTTCTGTGACCTGATGGCAACAACTCTTATGTTCAAACCGCACCAACCCATTCGGAACCGACTGTCGTTGACTGAAAACATTTTCAATCTAATCTTCATCAAGACAATCGCTCGCAATCGTATCATGATAAATACTTTTGTTTTCTGCCATAAAACTCGAGGAAAAACTCGACTGCGGTGTCATTAATCTTCTGGCCGTGCAATTCCAGTTGCAGCACCTTAGCAAGCCCTGTCAGGCGCGCTGAAGTCACCAGTTGTCATCGTTAATCTCATCTAACCTTAGGTCTAAGAAAGATGTTGCTTCAAGGAGGTGAGCTGAAAGGGCAAAGGGGGCAAGCAAATAGGTGGTTAGTGTCGTGCAGGGCAGCTTCACTTGACGGACATATATTGAGTAGATCGAGGTCAACTCTGGACCGGTAGGAGTTTAATTGTGCCAGAAGAACGCGGATCTCAAGAGGTAGCTGAAGCTCCTCGTCTGCAATATGAGGTGGTTGGACTCCGATTACGGCATTCGGGGAGTGGAAGGTGATGAGGTACTCCCGATAAGTGTCGTTTATGGCCTGTCTGTATACTGGGAGTTATTTTGGATGTCTAGTAAAGTTCTGAATCTCGTCACTTGATTCGTAGAGATGTCTGCTGACATGCCTAAGACATGGCTCAGCATGCAACAAATGCCGGTAAGGGTGGTTCTGGTGGTACCAGCTATTTAATCAGAGTTGGCGGGGAAGATCGTACGTTTCGGATTTTCCTTTACAATCCAAAGTTTATGTATGCCTACAAACCTCGAAAGACCTACCACACGCTGAAGCAAAAGTGAGCGCCTCATTTATGTGAAAACAGAAAACAAACCAAATATATCAATAAAAAACATGGAAATTTATAATTTTTTAACTTTTCTATTACTGTTGGGACACCCTTTGTGTAGGCCAAATGTGTATTAACGTGTTAATAGAAAATAGTTTAACATAAAAAAACTCAAAAAAATAAATAACTTTCAAACACTCACAGGTCCCCTTTATGAGTGCGTTATTACTTGATTTTTAAAGCAAATTACATTTCCGATGGATCCTAAAACAAAGCCCACTCGCCATTAATAAACTCAATACATAAAAATGTTAGTTCAATTTTTCAATGAAAGTAATTTACAGCTTACAACACCAAATGCCCTACCCAAGGTGAGTCACTTAGATATTTGGTTGACGAATGTTGTTGCATTTAATGTAAGTAGTTGGGTATTTCCATTGGTAATTTGTACTACACAGCAACTTTGTCATAAAAAGCTTCTAACTTTTATGAGCTGACAAATCTTTTTGTAAATTATTTCATTTTGTGAAATTAGCAATACATTTCAACGGATTTCTAAGTACTTTTTCAATGAAACGTGCAGTAGATTTCACTTTTATCGCCGCCAAGTGAGAAAACAAATTGTTAACCTTATCAGACATACAGGCAATTAGGCAATAACTGTGCATACCTATATAGTAGATATAGCACATGTTCGGTAGGAACCGAATGTTAAATTTATACCCAACGCCCGTTTGGGCGCAGAATGCAAAGGAATGGAATGGAACCCACTCACAGCGAGAGGAAAAAAGCCTGGCAGTGAACGGGAAACTTGGAAAAGATCTTTGGATCGCGAGACGGCTCAACTCGGGTTAAGCTGGAAGCAGGTGAAGGTGTTATCCAGTAATCGGACGAGATTACTGTTGCGTAGGTGTTGTTGGCCCCCTATATCTTCCTAGGGATTCACGGAAACCATGATGATGATGAATTTGAAAATAGTTGATATTAGCGTTGATTAGTCAATTACAGCTTAATAGTTTATTCTCAATTTCAGCATCTCTCATTCACTTAGGCATTTTTAAGATGTCTGAGAAATCATTGAAGCTCATTCACGCACACCAACTTCCAAAAAGGAATGAACGAAAAAATTGTTTTTTTTATTCAACTTGGATGCTTTATCATGTTCGTGAACGTTAAAATATGTGCCAATGCTTTAAACTCGGTGAAAGTATAAGGACACAACGATCATACTTCCGAGATGGCAAGCCACTAAGTTCATGAATCGGCGCATATCTCCCATT
This sequence comes from Anastrepha fraterculus, assembly GCA_037575425.1. NCBI lineage: Eukaryota > Metazoa > Arthropoda > Insecta > Diptera > Tephritidae > Anastrepha > Anastrepha fraterculus. The sequence goes on along the minus strand of JAYXIM010034454.1, from coordinate 197,440 downwards.
GTCTCTGAAAGGAATTCCAAGCCTTGTAACGTAGAACAGCCCGGCAAGAAAGGTTCGCACGAAGTATGGATACATATGTACAAGTATTTTGTTGTTGGCTCTGTATCCCAAAATGGAAGTTACTTCATTAGTGTCTGGCATCGTTTTGCTATCACAATCCTCTACTGTTTGGAGTTTTCCTATATTTCCTATAGAGAGGAGCAGAAATGATTTGGCGAAAGCTTGACAAATCCGGACAATTGCAAAGATAGAAAAGAGTTTCCTTCTGCCCAACTTCTTCACCACTACGACATAGTATTTAGTTCAGTGTCATGTTTTCCCGCGTCGCGTACTCCCCTACCTTCCACAGTTCTGTAAGAACCGCAGTAAGTCTTAAAATGACGGATCCGTCATACCCAAGCAGTTATTTTTGGCCTTGATGCGTTTTGGTAAGGTCATGTCTTCCTGGACATTGCACAGTTTGGTTGACCCCTCCATTGTCTACTAGGGATACTCTTCTTCTTCTTCTTCTTGATTGGCGCGATAACCGTTTAAGCGATTTTAGACGATTTTAACAAAGCATGCCAGTCGTTTATTTCTCGTGCTAACTGGCGCCAGTTAGAAACGCCAAGTGATGCCGAGTCCTTCTCCTCCTGATCCTTCCTCTGCTATCACTAACTGGCAATGCATCAAATACTTTCATAGCTGGGGCGATTTGTATGCATTCGGACGACATCACCCAGCCAACGTAGCCGCTGGATCTTTATTCGCTGCGCTATGTCTATGTCGTCGTAAAGCTCATACAGCTCATTGTTCCATCGTCTACGATATTCGCCGTCACCAACGTGCCAAGGTCCAAAACACTTTAGCTCATTCTTTCTCTCAAACACTCAAAGCGTCGCTTCATCGGATATTGTCATCGTCCAAACTTCTGCGCCATACGATGGGATAGTTTTGTGTGTCGAGAGAAAACTTTACTACTCGATTGCCTACTTAGTTCAAACAGGCACTTCTTGGCGACAGAATTTCTACGTTGGATTTCAAGGCTAACATTGTTATCGGGTTTAATGCTGCTTCCTCGATAAACGAAGTCTCTTACAACCTCGAAATCATAACTCTCAACACTTCGCGTGTCCTCGATCACCACCGAGGCCCATTCGCTTTGCTTCTTTAGAGATACTCTAGTTCCGCCTTAATCCGGCCGAAAGGAATTTTCTACTTGTTCCGCTTTGATCGAGCTTAACGAGTACAAGCAGCACTGGGTATAAAACTCAATGAGTTGATAGTGAACGTGCGTATCAACTTGTTTGTGTATACTTTTTTCATATAATTTTGTTTTTTGCAAATTAAATGGCAAGAACACATTAGCAGTGCTTTTTGCCTTAATCAGCGTTCATCAAGGCATTACGAAAGGTTTGCAAAACTGTTTTCGCTAGCTGTCAATTTTTTCGTGTTTTTCTTGCAGTGCAAATCATTTGAGTGGGTATGCTTTCGTTATCAGTTGGCCTTATCACTGATACTTTGTTTTTATTTGTTTATCATTTTTGCTTTGATCGCATCAATTAAGTGGAAAAGTGAGCGACTTTGAATTTGTTATTCAAGTAAGGTTTGTTAACGATTTCATCAAGCTGGTTTTTTATAATTTATAAACTTGATTTTATTTACAAATTCTCCGAACTTAAATCTTAATCTTAACAACGAAATCTCAAAATGTAAACGACAGGAATCGAAATGTGGACTTGTTTTCTGTTACTATGTCCCGTTCGATTTTTGGTTGTTATATCCCTCAAACACTTAAAAGGGGCATTTCAGCAATCGTTTAAGGCCCCTTTCTGGTCTAGAATTTCGAAAAAATCGACTTTTTTCATGTTACGATAGTTTATACACTCAAAAATATACTTGCAAATTTTTATATTGAAATTCGTTGTAGTTTAGACGTTACAGTCCTTTAAAACGGGACCGATTTGGAGTACGACGCCCAGGTATAAGCGCTTAACCGTGTTTTTCTCGAAACTATTTTTTGCGAGTTGGCGTTGGTAATTTCTCAAAAAGTACTGAACCGATTGATTTGAATATTTAATATGTTATTGAGTAGACTTGTGGCTCTCGTGGATAGCAGAATTATACTTTTATAATCAATTTTTCTATTTTTTTTAAGAGCGAGAAAGTGAAAAAAAATCCTTTTTTTTTTGTTTTTCCAATAAACCGATAAAATATCTAGAATTTTTTTTTTTTTTTTGAAAATCTACTACCCACTATAGCGACATATCTCCTGATGAATAATCTACCGAATTTTTTTTTCAGACGTACCTGAGCAGCCCCAATCAGTTACGCCAGTGGCATGTGTTACGTCAATGGATTCCGATTGTTTTTTTTAATGTTCAACGCTATCAATTTTCACGTTGAAGACCAGAGACTAGGCCAGAAAGATGCCTTAATTGTCTTCTATTTTACATATTTTGATACGAAAGATGGAGCTTCCATTATTTTGCATGTATCTAGTAAAACTGCATGCTAATGAAGATGAAGCTCTAAGAATTCGATGAAATGCTTTGAAATTAAGAAAACTCTTCAGAAAAATGGTAAATTAGATGCCTTCGGAAACTAACCTAACCTAATAATTTTTTAATGGTACACCTATTGAATAAATATAACAGTGAATTTGCCACTTATGTATGCATATTTGGGCTCTCTTAGTCATAATATAAAAAAATTTACTTTTTAAAATAGTCAGCTTCTACAAAGAGATCTCTGAGAAAGATAGTTTCTGAATGATTTTTCTCAAGTTTTATTCATTTTGCAAACAGTTCATAATTTGAATCAATGCGAAAATCATAGATAGTGCAATAATTATTATTTTCATATTAGTCAGTATAAACTTCAGCAAAATTTAGAATAAAAAACACGAAAGCAGTGATAGAGAAAGCATTTAGAAATTGCAAACTAATATCAGATAAAGCCAGCCAACCGATTCGGTAGGAAAAATTACTCAAGCATAACTATGCTGAGCGCTTCACGGTTATCATCAACAAAAGTTATTAGATTTAACTACACAAACAAAAGCTTGAGCGAAGCTATATGGCTGACTGAGGATTTGGCGTTTCGGAATGCCACACACAAAATGTTATTTTACATACGTACATTTGCACATATGAAATTATAATCTTGCAAATACGCAACACATACATACACATATACATGTACAGCTGTGTGCACAATAATAAAAAAAAAAAAAATAAATAATTGGCGCGTACACTTCTGTTAGGTGTTTGGCCGAGCTCCTCCTCCTATTTGTGGTGTGCGTCATGATGTTGCTCCACAAATGGAGGGACCTACAGTTTCAAGCCGACTCCGAACGGCAGATATTTTTATGAGGAGCTTTTTCATGGCAGAAATACACTCGGAGGTTTGCCATTGCCTGCCGAGGGGCGACCGCTATTAGAAAAATGTTTTTATTAATTTTGCTTTCACCGAGATTCGAACCAACGACCTCTCTGTGAATTCCGAATGGTAATCACGCACCAACCCATTCGGCTACGGCGGCCGCCAATGCACAATAATAGAAGCGCACAAAATTGCAAAGTTTACAAAATTGTTGTTTTATTTTAACTATTTTTTTTCTAATTTTGTTTTTAATTTTGTTTTTAAATTTTTTTTTATAATGTATTTTTTTTTATTTTATAAAAATATAATATAGTTCTTACTAGAACAATTCATATAACTTAAAGACTCAAATTTTGTACAAAGTTTTCAAAAGAAATTCATTAGAATGTTTTGTAAGAATTTTCAGAAAAATTTTATGTATGCAGTTTTGTGGCCCATGTAATTTTGGTTTAAAATAGCGCCACATTAAAGTAAATTAAAATTAATGTGGATTCATTTCATTCATTCTATACAAAGAACACTCAACAAAACATTTTTTTATCGAGAAAATGCACAAGACCGCCACCAAAAAATATTGTCAAAAATCAACGCGATTTTTTAGCCACCTAAACGTGCACTAATAAAATTGAACCGGCTATGAAACTCAACACTCGAAATTTTTCTAAAAATTCTGATAAAACGGTTTGAAATTTTGATGAACATTTTTGAATTACTTTAAATTTTATACAAAGTTTGAAAATCTATATTAAATGGTTTTTGTTGTAGTATAAACCATACAGTTAAAAAAAAAAATTGTTGTAAAAATATAAAAATAAATAATATCTCAAAAAAAAAATTTTTTTTAATCAAATGGAAAATAAAAAAATATAGTAAAAATTTTGAAATATGCCGTGTTGCTTTTATTATGAACACAGGTGTATGTGTGTGTATACTTGCACCCATACAGTTGCGTACAATTAAATTCGGACAAGTAGACTCGGCATACACTTCAAGTGCAATTGTGTCCGATTCAGCAGAGAATATATAAATATATTTTACATAACAACGTGCAAAATTTACATTCGCTACAGTTATTGTTTAATTTTTTCCAGTAAATAGTGTTAGTGGCCGAAATAGAAAATAGCAATAGGCCTTGCAGAGGGAAAAGTTCAGCACTAAGATTCAGCAAGCACGCAAGCGGCCCGCAATTTTTTATAAATCCAAGAGATCCACTTACTTAAGAGGAAAACGAGCTCAGCGGCTGTGAGTCGGATCAGTTCAAGAGAAGATCACTTGATGCGCATCGACTTACGGGAACGTTTCAAAAATGCTAAAGGAATTGGAAGTTAATTCATAAAATATGTAAATTCCAAAATTACAACCGAAAGCAGTCAAAGACTTCAGAATACTCGCATTTGAATGCTCGGCGAACTGGCAAAACGTTACTCTTGGCTATAAAAATGCATTAAAATTAGCTGCAAAATCACTGATGGGCAAAAGAACATCAACATGGACGCCACCTTGATTGACAGAGTCAAATTCTAAATTCTACTGCCTTTCTATGTTTCATGGAGCAGAAGAACTAGTGAGAAATGCAGTGAAGGACAGTTCAAAGTTATGGAAACGACCCGAATTTAACCCCCCGTTGGACACCTTTTTTAAAACCTTCGGTTGGGCATCCGGGTCTGGCCTTTTTTTGACCTGTTCGAGGATCCTTTTTCAAAGGTTATATTCATAAATGGATAGAAAATTTAATTTTAGGAAGCTATCTGCAAGTCCAAGTTGTTAGCTATAATATAAATATGTTAACCTCACAACCAAAGACGAAAAAGTCTTGCCCAATGGACGTTTAAAACTGGTAAATATATAAGGACTGGCCCCCAGCAGCATTGAATGAAAATTCCCAACAAATGTATAAAGACAGCAACATTGCTCGGGATGCTTTTCTTAGCATACCTTTGGACTGCAATCTGTAATAGATGAAGGTTAGAAAGAACTGTGGATCACGAAACGACTCAACTCGGGTTAAGCTGGACGAGATGGTATGAATCCCTTTCACCTTCAGGTCTTTCAGGCGCATGGGAACAACTGTTTCGATTTATGCTGATTTATGATTTCAGTGACAATCTCTTCATTCGAGCGAAATTTCTTACCGGCGAACAGCTAGTAGTAGCTGGAAGCCAAATCTGGCGAATATCCACCGTATGGGAGCAATTCGAAGTTCAATTCATGTAGTTTTGCCATAGTGAGCAGTGTTAGGCCCAGGACTTTTCAGTCCATGTGTTATGTTGCCATATAATTCCGCCAGCATTCGGTGACTTTCAGCAGTAATTCTTTTCTCAAATTTAAAAACAAAGCAAGATTTCACACAAATGCTGTTTTCTGGCATATCTATATGTGGCATGTTTGACTACGGAAAAAGTAATAGCATATTTACACTTTGGGCAATTGACAAATTTTTACAAATTCAGCCATATGTATATACCTCTGAGCTGTCTAGTACAACTAATGTCATCTTCTAAAGGCCCTCATTTTCAAGTGATACTCCAAAGACATAATCACTACATTTTTATTTTATTTTATTTTTTATTGTACTTTTTTATATTTTTGTATTTAATATTTTTTTAATACATATATTTCTTAATTTTTTTAAATGTATTTTAATTTTTTTCATTCTTTTTTGTCATATTTTTTTAATAATATTTTAATTTATTTTTTTACTCTCTTTTTTTTAATTTTATTTTTCTTTAATTTTTTTTAAATTTTTTTTAAGGAATTAATATTATGTACTAATAATATAATCTTACATGTTGCTACAAAAAAAACGTGATTTCCAACATAAAACTGAAAAAAACTAGAAATACTAGAAAAACTAGAAAATTTTTTTAGCATCCGAATTTTAATCTACGCAACTGTATTTGTATGCCTAAGTATTTTAGAGTTGAATAAATGTGCAAATTACGTATACTCTGTTAAAAAAGTATCGGAAATTGGTCAATAAAGCACAAAACATTTAATGTATCGCCTCCAAAGTGGCCGCCTTTGGAAATACTCCACTTTAGAAAGAAAATAAAACCAATCATTACAGCATTTGTCAAACACACTTTCAGTAATCAACTTAGTTCAGGCTATGAATTTTTTCTCATGTCTTTCATTGACTGAAAACTGATGCCGCGAAAAAGTAATTTGAATTTTGGAAGTAGAAGCAAATCAGAAACCATATCAGGTGAATGTTAGATCATTTTTCTTTGTTTGTTTGGCCAGAAATTCATTCAAAACTATAGACTTGTGATATGGTGCGTTATCACGTTTCAAAGCTCAAAAGCTCGTGAACATTTTCTCCATAAATCTGGTATTTTTCCACAAACTTCAGTTTTCTCACTCAAAAGGGGCAGAGTTGATATCAATCAAGGAAGATATCAATCATTTCCCGCAGTCTAATCTTGTTTTCATACATTTCTACATACGCTTCTCCACTTCCCGGTACTTTTTTGACAGAGTGTGTATACACAAAATGCACATTTACCTCTCATTTATAGAACTGGAGCGATTTTTGATCAAGTCGGCGTGATGAGAGCACTGTGAAAAATATTTATAAGGAAAAAAATGTGAAAACAAAAAAACAATGGTGACAAAAACGAACCAGAAAACGCAACTGCAAAAACAGTACAGGTCAATTTTATATAAATTATAGCGAAATGATGATTTATAATAAAGGCGGCAACAACAATGTCGCGGCAATTGTTTGTAATTTGCAAAATAATAAAAAATTATAATATAATATTTCAAAGGAAAAATGAGCAACACAATAACAAATCATATGCATTAATAAAATATCATTAAAATGAAACACACATTTCACAATTATTTTGAATTAATAGAACTGTGAAAAACAACAAAATTTTTGCACGGAAAATAGTATTGCACCAATGAGATCAGTTAGAAGGCGAACGTCGGTGAATACGGAGCAAATTAGCTTAAATCGAAATTAAAAATAAAACATCGACTAGTAATAAAAAAAAATTAAGTTCAGTGTCACAAACAAAAAACAACAAAAAACGTTTTTTAAAAACTCAAAAAGTACAATTTAAGTGACTCAATCCCCAATTCTATCCAAGATGCATTTGAAATGTCACTTCGTCATATCGCTACTTGCTCTGAGCCTGTTCGCGCTTAGCTCCGTGCACAGCGCAGAAAATATGGACGCAGCTGAAGACTCAACTGAAGAGAGTATGGAGCTGAGTCTACAGTCGGCGGAGCTCAGCAATGCTGCACCACCAAACACTGCAGAATCGACCATCGCATCAACACAAATGACGAATCAGTTTGAAACCACAAATAGTTTCGAAGAGCCACGCCCACAACTGCGTAATATTAAAACTCTGGACGATCATTGCCTCAAAGGCTTTTGCTACAACTTCAACTTTGGCCGACTCGATGAGGTGGCGTTTTTCGATATCAAACCTGATGTGCACATCAATAAAGACCGCGCCACCTACGACATCGTCAACGAGCACAACTATGACACACTGATTTTTGAGAAATCGACCTTCGCACGTTTTCCATTGCATCTCTTCTATGCGATAGGTGTGAAGGAGTTGGATATGCGCAATTGCTCCATACAAGTGATGACGTGGGAGTGCTTCCTCATGTCACAAGATTTGCGCATCTTATTGCTCTCCAACAATCGCTTGCAGACAATTGAAGCGTCAACATTCAAATTTGCCAGCGATCTACAATATCTTTTCCTCGATTCCAATCGCTTGACGCTTCTACATCCTAGTAGTTTTGAGGGTCTAACCAAGTTACGTTATTTGGATATGCACCAAAATCTTTTGACACAATTGCCGACTGGTTTGTTCGATCAACTGCCTGCCTTGGAGGAGCTACATCTGGATGATAATCGTTTGCATATGCTTAACAATCAGCTCTTCCTCAATAATCTGAATTTGAAGATTCTCACGTTGGGCGCGAATCGTCTGCAAGACATTGGCGAGAATACATTTCGGCGTCAGGCACAGCTTATCATCTTGGATATTTCGAACAACCCCGAGCTACATACACTTGTCTTGAAGCTACAGCTGCGAAATTTAGTGGCTTCCAATTGTGCACTGCGGCGTGTCAATATATACGGATATGTCCGTAATGTCGACCTCAGCCACAATCGCATACTGGAGCTGTACTTTGCCGCACCGCAGCAGCTGGAGACGTTGAACCTACACAATAACTCACTCCAGCAGATTGCCTCATTATCGCGTGCTACCAACTTACAAGTGCTGGACTTGGGCGATAATCCCGAGTTGGGCACGCTGCCCTCACCATGGCTAGCCAATGCTCTGAAACGTTTGGACCTCGGCAACACCGGTTTGCGACAGCTGCCCATTGAGGCAATCGCCAACCAAGAGCAACTGAACTTTCTCAACGTCTCCTATAATCAATTGCGTGAGATCAATCCGCTGAACTTCCCGTATCTAGAACGATTAAGTCACTTCGATATACGCGCAAATAACTGGAATTGTTACAATTTAAATATTCTTATGGACATTCTGCTAAACCCGCAACAAATTATTTATGGTTATGACGAAATAGATCCAGAGTATCCGGGTACATACATCAATAAGATCGCGTGCATGTATCGTTTGGAGGAAGATAGCGCAGAGGAGGACTTGGCTATGAGCAGTCAACAACAGGCTGAGGCGGTTGAGGCGGTGAGTGGAAATACTCTTGGCCAATTAGTGAAGCTGCGGAAGAATACACAAGAGCATGTGGAGACTTTTCGCAGAGAACTCAAAGCTATTGTGGGCTTTTATGAACAAAAATTTGATCGCGCTTTTCGCATGATCGACAATTTGAATGCGCGTTTAGAGAATTTTGAGCGTTTGAATGAAACGATTTTGCAGCATGTCACGATTACGGTCTAAATTTTCGGGCACAATTTAATTTGTTTTAATCTTAAGTTTATCTTAATGTTTTCCAGTACAATTCGAAGTGTTTAGTTTATATATAGGTATATATATATATTTTTTTTTTGAAAAATAAATAAAGTTCACGAACTGTAGTACATCTCTGACTTTTTTGGTATTTCAAGTAGTGCGTATCGATTTGTATGCATTTTTCTGGACTTTTGACTCAACAATTTTGCTAAATACGCACTAAATTATGGCATTTTACTGCATTATTTAAACTATTAATCACTCACAGCCGTGGATTTCGTCTAAAGGGAAGTTTCTTCAAAATAATAATTTTTTAATGGAAAATTATGGATTACATTTTTCCAGAATTTTTATGATGATTTTTTTGCCGAAACTCGTTTGATTTTTCTAATACTGTAAGACACAAAAGCAAAAAACATAACAACTTTTCGACAATGGATTCCGATAAAGCGGACAAAAAATAGTAGTTTGGGGAAAAAGAAATCCATTATTTCATTATTTATATTTGTCAAAGGAAAATGGTAAAATGTACCGAATTTTCTCTTTGTTGACTTCCATTATTAACACCCTTAACTCACAACTGAATGGAACAAACAAAAAACAGGAAAATAATTTTTTAGTGCGAAATGTCACCTTGACAATGAGCATAAACTTTGAATTGTTTGATCGATACTTTACGAGATATCGATCACTACAGCCATCTACCGGGAATATAATGGATTTTTTGTTCCTTGAACAAATATATGCTTATCGGCAATTTGAAAGTTTATGACGCAAGTTTATTTCTTCACATTCGTATGCTGAATCTGCATGGGGAACCACGTGATCGGTTAACAGATTCTGGTTGAAGGAGCAAAAAAAAAGAGATTATGTGTATCAGCGTTTTGAAAGTTCGGGCATAGGAAACTATGTGATTCATATACATATATATTGCATATAATTGGCGCGTAACCCCTTTTGGGTGTTTGACCGAGCTCCTCCTCTATTTGTGGTGTGCGTCTTGATGATGGAGGGACCGACTCCGAACGGCAGATGTGATTCATACATTTTCGATATAAGATGCTTTTAACAGTTCTATGTAAGGAAACGTAGAAAATTTTTGTGGAAGATTTTAATCTTCTAGCCTTTTAATAGATTGTTCTTTTTTGTCTATTTTACGCGAAAGGGCAGCAAGAAATACGCATAACAGAGGAATATGAAGAGTTAAAATGTACTACACAAATATTTAAACGCCAGAAACAAATTAAGACGGAAAATTTATAATAAAGAAAACCAAAAAAAAATTAAACAAAAGACTTTTTCACCCAACAAACAAATACATATATAGCTATGGGTTACTTTCTGAGCAGGAGCGCTTATATCTATTCGCATGCCGTGATCTAAGCTGCAATCACAAGCACAAAACGAATGAGAGACATTTTTTTTCTTTTATATGGAAGAAAACACCAAACACGGACATGAAAAAAATTGTCAAGCCACTTGAAACTTCCACTTTATTATACCAAAATTCAATAATAATTCTGATTAAAAAATTTGGTGAAAATTTGTTGATTTTTTTTTTCAGTTGCACAAAGTTCGAAGCTTGGATTCACGTGGTTTTTGTAGGAAAATGAAGTACATTTTCATAAAAAAAAAAATTATTAAAATAAAATGCGAAACAAATAAATAGTCAAAACTTGTCAATTAGTCCCTGTGTTATAGTTATTTAACACAGTTTATACTCCATTAAACCATACATAGTTCTGCGATTCTCTTTTTAGGGTTGGTATAAAAGCAAGAAATAAACGAATGTCAAGGCTTTACTTGAATGTTGTTTGAAAGTTGTTCCAGCTGTGCGAATATGTGACTTGTACGATTATATTTAGGATTGTGAGCATTAAAAAAAAAAATAATTAATAAAAATTTTATAAAAAATTAAAAAAAATTAAATAAAATTAGTGTAAATAAAAATAAAAATATTATTAATAAAAAAAAAAGAAATAAAAAAAAATAAATAAAAAAAATAAATAAAAAATAAAATAAATAAATAAATAAAAAATATTTAAAATCATAAAATCAAATTAATCGGACGATATGGCGTGTAGGAGTTGTTGGAAACAATGATGATGACGAGTATACCAGTCCCTTTTGTGGACCACCACCAACAACACATCATTGGTTACGCATCACGAATTTTTGGTTTTGGAGTGTATGAAAAGTATCGCGAATTTCGTGTTTTTTTTTAAATTATTTATTTATTCATTAATATCTATTTTGTTCCCTTCAAAGTAATCCCCATGAGATATTAAGCACTTGTGCCAACGTTTCTTCCCATCTTCGAAGCACTTCAAAAATCTTTTTTTATCTTGTTCAGCTCCTCCTTCGATGCCGTCTTTATCTCGTCAATCGTAGCGTAGCGTCGTCCTTTCATGAGCCTCTTCAGTTTCGGGAACAAGAAAAAGTCACGAGGGGCCAGATCTGAGGAATACGGTGGCTGTGGCATCATTACTGTGTTGTTTTTGGCCAAAATGTTGCGCATAAGCAACGATGTGTGAGCGGAGGCGTTATCGTGATGCAAGAGCCAATTTTTGTTCTTCCACAAATCCGGACGTTTCTGGCGGATTGCTTCACGCAAATTGCGCATAACTTGCAAGTAATATTCCTTATTGACCGTTTTACCCTGTGGCAAGAACTCATGATGTACATGAATCGAAGAAAGCGGTAAGCAAAACTTTTACACTCGATCGAAATTGGCGCGCTTTTATCGGTCTTGGTTCGTCCGGCAGCCTCCATTGAGATGTTTGAGCTTTGGTTTCCCCGTCATAACCATAACGGTGCTTTCGGTCGAAATTGAGCACTTTTGGTACGAATTTTGCGGCGACCCGTCTCATGCCCAAATCATTGAAAAAAAATCGAATGGCACGTGCCAAACGATATGTCTAGGTCCTCAGCAACTTCTTCAACGGTGATTCGACGATTGGCCAATACCATTTTCTTCACTTCATCAATTTTGTTCGTCTGTTGTTGAAGTGCTCGGGCGTCCGGCACGCTTTTCGTCGTAAAAAACGAAGACGAGCCGAAACACGTGCAAGCAGAGCAGCTGTCAACAATTAACTGAACATTCAAAATAACCGAACTCGTCGGCATGAGTGAGAGACATGAGTACTAATATATCTCAGAAACCTACGAAAATTCAAAATTCGCGATACTTTTTGAACATCCCTCGTAAGTGCTGGGCTGGCGAGTAGTTAAAAATTAGGACCGTCAAAAGGGACCCATTTGCATACTTAGCTTCTAATCGATGCATTTTTATGACGTTTAATAAACATTTCTGACAAGCAAAAGCCTTTTGACGGCGAAGCTTCAATTCATATGCCACCCAGTAGATTAGCTTCAGGGCTTTCAGGCGCATGGGAACCGCTGTTTCGATTCTGCAAGTTTTTCTTGAATTTGACAGTAGTTTTCACAGAGTAACGCCTGCAAATCGCACACACGGATTAGCACATGGGCTGAAAAGTCCCGGAACTAACAAAGATTTGTTCATAATTAGCTTCATTCATCTACGTAATTTCCATCAACAACAACGCAATCATTCCAACGCTGCTCTAACATTTCAATATCACTTTTGTAGAACGATTTATGCCTTAAAAGAAGCATCAGATACCGGCGAGCATTTTTTTAGGTCTGCTAACAGCCAGTAGTCGCTGGGAGCCAAATGTGGCGAATACGACGGATGTGGGAGCAATTCGAAGTTCAATTCATGTAGTTTTGCAGTAGTAGTGAGCAGTGTTAGGCCCGGGACTTTTTAGCCCATGTGCCCACCATATAATTCAGCCAGCATTCGATGACTCTCAGCAGTATTTCTGTTTTCAAATAGTAATGTCAACTTCTAAAGCCCCTCATTTTTAAGTGATATTCCAAAGAAACAATAAATAAATTTTTATTGTTTTATTGTACTTTTTCATATATTTTTTAAAATTTCTTTTATATTTTTATTTTAAATTTTTAAAATTTTAATTTTAATTTAATTAAAATTTTTTTGTTTTTCTTTTATATTTAATTTTTTTTTTATTTTTTGTTATCTTTTTCTCATTTTAGTTTAGATTATTTATCTATTTGATTTTTTTTTTCAGGAATTAATTTTATGTACTACTAACATAATCTTACATACCACTGAAAAAATAGTAAATACCTTAATTTTTTTAGCACCCGAATTTTAATGTACCCAACTGTATTTGTATGCTAAGTATTGTAGAGTTGAATAAATGTGCAAATTACGTATACTCTGTTAAAAAAGTATCGGAAATTGGTCAATAAAGCACAAAACATTTAATGTATCGCCTTCAAAGTGGCCGCCTTTGGAAATACTCCACTTTAGAGAGCAAATAAAACCAATCATTAAAACATTTGTCAAGCCCACTTACAGTAATCAACTTTAGTTCAGGCTATGAATTATTTCTAATGTCTTTTATTGACTGAAAATGCCACGAAAAGGTAATTTGAATTTTGGAAGGAGAAGCAAATCAGTCGAAACCATATCAGGTGAATGTTAGATCATTTTTTTTTGTTTGCAAGCTCCAAAATTCGTGAATATTTCCCCCATAAATCTGGTATTTTTCGACAAACTTGAGTTTTCTCACTCAAAATGGGCAGAGTACAAGGAAGATATCAATCCTTTCCCGCAGTCTAATCTTGTTTTCATACATTTCTACATGCGCTTCTCCACTTCCCGGTACTTTTTTGACAGAGTGTGTATACACAAAATGCACATTTATCTCTCATTTATAGAACTGGAGCGATTTTTGATCAAGTCGGCGTGATGAGAGCACTGTGAAAAATATTTATACGGAAGAATCTGTGAAAACAAAAAAAAACTTGAAAAACACGAACCAGAAAACGCAACTGCAAAAACAGTATAGGTCAATTTTATATAAATTATAGCGAAATGATGATTTATAATAAAGGCGGCAGCAACAACAATGGTGCGGCAATTGTTTGTAATTTGCAAAATAATAAAAAATTATAATATTTCAAAGGAAAAATGAGCAACACAAAAACAAATCATTTGCATTAATAAAATATCATTAAAATGAAACAAACATTTCACAATTATTTTGAATTAATAGAACAGTGAAAAACAACAAAATTTTAGCACGAAAAATAGAATTGCACCAATGAGATCAGTTAGAAGGCGATCGTCGGTGAATACGGAGCAAATTAGCTGAAATCGAAATTAAAAAAAAATCGACTAGCAATAAAAAAAATTAAGTTCAGTGTCACAAACGAAAAACAACAAAAAGCATTTTTAAAAACTCAAAAAGTACAATTTAAGTGACTCAATCTCCAAGATGCATTTGAAATGTGACCTTGTCATATCGCTATTTGCTCTGAGCCTGTTCGCGCTTAGCTCCGTGCACAGCGCAGAAAATATGGACGCAGCTGAAGACTCAACTGAAGAGAGTATGGAGCTGAGTCTACAGTCGGCGGAGCTCAGCAATGCTGCACCACCAAACACTGCAGAAACGACGATCGCATCAACACAAATGACGAATCAGTTTGAAACCACAAATAGTTTCGAAGAGCCACGCCCACAACTGCGTAATATTAAAACTCTGGACGATCATTGCCTCAAAGGCTTTTGCTACAACTTCAACTATGGCCGACTCGATGAGGTGGCTTTTTTCGATATCAAACCTGATGTGCACATCAATAAAGACCGCGCCACCTACGACATCGTCAACGAGCACAACTATGACACGCTGATCTTTGAGAAATCGACCTTCGCACGTTTTCCATTGCATCTCTTCTATGCGATAGGTGTGAAGGAGTTGGATATGCGCAATTGCTCCATACAAGTGATGACGTGGGAGTGCTTCCTCATGTCACAAGATTTGCGCATCTTATTGCTCTCCAACAATCGCTTGCAGACAATTGAAGCGTCAACATTCAAATTTGCCAGCGATCTACAATATCTTTTCCTCGATTCCAATCGCTTGACGCTTCTACATCCTAGTAGTTTTGAGGGTCTAACAAAGTTACGTTATTTGGATATGCACCAAAATCTTTTGACGCAATTGCCGGCTGGTTTGTTCGATCAACTGCCTGCCTTGGAGGAGCTGCATCTGGACGATAATCGGTTGCATACGCTTAACAATCAGCTCTTCCTCAATAATCTGAATTTGAAGATTCTCACTTTGGGCGCGAATCGTCTGCAAGACATTGGCGAGAATACATTTCGGCGTCAGGCACAGCTTATCATCTTGGATATTTCCAACAATCCCGAGCTACGTACACTTGTCTTGAAGCTTCAGCTGCGAAATTTAGTGGCTTCCAATTGCGCACTCCGGCGTGTCAATATTTACGGATATGTCCGTAATGTCGACCTCAGCTACAATCGCATACTGGAGCTGTACTTTGCCGAACCGCAGCAGCTGGAGACGCTGAACCTACGCAATAACTCACTCCAGCAGATTGGCTCATTGTCGCGTGCTACCAACTTACAAGTGCTGGACTTGGGCGACAATCCCGAGTTGGGCACGCTGCCTTTATCATGGCTAGCCAATGCTCTGAAACGTTTGGACCTTGGCAACACCGGTTTGCGAGAGCTACCCATTGAGGTACTCGCCGACCAAGAGCAACTGAACTTTCTCAACGTCTCCTATAATCAATTGCGTGAGATCAATCCGCTGAACTTCCCATATCTAGAACAATTAAGTCACTTCGATATACGTGCAAATAATTGGAATTGTTACAACTTAAATATTCTTATGGAAATTCTGCTAAAACCGCACAAAATTATTTATGGTTACGACGAAATAGATCCAGAGTATCCGGGTACATACATCAATAAGATCGCGTGCATGTATCGTTTGGAGGAAGATAGCGCAGAGGAGGGCTTGGCTATGAGCAGTCAACAACAGGCTGAGGCGGTTGAGGCGGTGAGTGGAAATACTCTTGGCGAATTAGTGAAGCTGCGGAAGAATACACAAGAGCACGTGGAGACTTTGCGCAGAGAACTCAAAGCTATTGTGGGCTTTTATGAACAAAAATTTGATCACACTTTTCGCATGATCGACAATTTGAATGCGCGTTTAGAGAATTTTGAACGTTTGAATGAAACGATTTTCCAGCATGTCGCGATTACGGTCTAAATGTTGGGATATAATTTAATTTGTTTTAATCTCAAGTTTATCTTAATGTTTTCCAGTACAATTCGAAGTGTTTAGTTTATATTTTCTGTTTTTGGAAAATAAGTAAAGTTCACAAACTGTAGTACATCTCTAGGAGTATAGACTTTTTTGGTATTTCAAGTAGTGCGTATCGATTTTTAAGGATTTTTGTGGACTGTTGGTAAAACAACATAAGTCCACTTTGCTGAATACGCACTAAATTATGGCATTTGACTGCATTATTTAAACTATTATTTACTCACGGCTGTGGCTAAGGATTTCGTCTAAAGTAAAGTTTCTCTAAAATAATAATTTTTTGGATAATGGAAATTATGGATTAAATTTTTACAAAATTTGTATGAAGTATTTCTTATGGCTAAATAACAGTGTCAAATGTCTTAGCTCAAACTCGTTAAATTTTTCTAATACTGTGAAACAGAAAACATAACAAGTTTCCGACATAGGATTCTGTTACAGGGGATAAAAAAATAGATGTATATCGGGGATTTGAAAGTGTATAACGGAATTTTATTTCTTCACGTTCTTTTTGCACATCACGATGGGCCATGAGCCTGAGGGGTCCACTGTGGACAACCACTTCAACCTAACCTAACCTTTTGCATATTCGTATGGTAAGTCGGCACAGAGAACCGCGTGATCGGACACAGGAGTTTGATTGAAGGGAGGAAAAAAAGTGGGGTATTCAAAATGTTTAACAACAAAATAAAAATAAAAATATAAAAAAAGATAAAAATAAAAATAAAAAAGTAAAAAATATTTATAAAAAAAAAAACACAATTTATAAAAATATTGGAAAAAAATTATTAGAATGGAGTACCAAATATTTACAAGAAAAAACAAAAAAATAGATAAATAAAAAAATGCAAAAAAAAATATTAAAATACTCCATATCAAAATTTTCAACTTGAAATAATCTCAACATTTTTTAGCTTAGTTTTTATTCTACTCAAGCGCACAAATAAACATATTTTGAGAATTTTAATTTGAATTGAAGTGTAAGGTTATATTCAAATGCAATTATATTTAAGATTACAAAGAATTATCTTCGCTAAAAAATTGTTTGACAAATTTTTACAAAAATTTTACATCAAAAAAAATTTACAAAAATATGTTGGTATTTAAAAATTTTAATCAAACAAAAAAAAAAAAACAAAATGTAAATAAAAAAAGTTAAATTGAATGTAAATTACAAAACATAAAATAAAAAAAAATGTAAAAAAAATAATATATAAATATTGAAACAAATCATTAAAATACTCCACATCAAAATTTTCAACTTGAAATAATCATCTAAGGAATCATCGCTAAAAGTTAAAAAAAAAATTTTAAGACAAATTTTACAAAACAGAAAAAAACACTAAATTTACAGACATAAGTTCGTATTTAAAATTTTTAACCAAACAAAAAAGAAAAAACAAAAAAAATGTAAATAAATAAATAAATAAAAATAAAAAGCTAATCAAAACATCTATATAAAAATATTGAAAAAAAAATAATTACAATACTGCACATCAAAATTTTTAGAAAATAGTATAAATAAAAAAAAATATAAAAAAAGAAAAAAAAAATTGTTTTTCTTTTTTAGTTAATTTAAGGTCATATTCTTATCATTGATTTTGTTCTTGTTTACATTTCTAAAGAAAATCGACTGTCATACCAGATCAATTTTCACACACTGTACTCAATTCAAATATTCAACTATTCACTATGTTTCTGTGGTACCAGTGGAAGTTGAAGGTACCCATCAATGTGTATGATTTATGTCAACTACATTTGCCTCTATAATTTCCATTCCCCACAAGTACTTAGTTGAACTTATTAGATTTTTTGCAATTCCGTTCACCTGTTTTTCATAAAAAAAAAAAAAAAAAAAAAAAAACACAACAAAAAAATACACCAAAGGGGCTTAGTCATAAACTACTGAAATATCGTGCAATACAAGCATGGAGTCCATTCATCATACAACTGATTAACATAGTTTTTGGCTAAAAATATGATTTTTCCACTGGGGGTTTTTCCATAAATTGGTATTCAAAAACATATACACACAAATTATTTATCACACCGGACTGAATAAATCTGAATATGAAACTTCCAAAAATGAGCGCGATAAAGCGAATGTTATTGAGTGAGAATTTGGCAGCTGATGGTGACGCAATGACCGACGCGAATGTACATGTGTATGTGTGTGCGTATACAGTGTGACGTTTGACGGCTTAATGAAAAGTCCCATAAATAACTAACCACGTGTGTATGTATGTAAACTTGTCATATTAATTGCATTACTTCATCATTCATACTCCAATGAGCTTCCGAAGGGCTAGAGATTACAAACGAAATTAATAAAGTAATACCGACGAGTGGTCGAAAGTGAGCTACTAATCAAAACGAATCAAATCTACACTCTTCTCCTATCGAAGTATTATTAAAAATCTTTTATACAGCTGGCTGTCTATGATGTTTAAGTTCAAAATTTCATCAAAATCGCGAACAGATTGTCAAAGTGAGCTTCAGCCTCAGGGCTCCGTTCATGCCGCTCTTTATGGTTATGTATGTGTGTTTACGGAGTCTCTTTTATATTGAAGACCTTCTCCGAAATTTCACGGAAATCGGAAAAGGACGCTAAGAATGGGGTTATTCCATATGACACTGCTCCCACGCCTTTTAACTATAGCGTGTTTTTTCAGCTGCATGAGAACTATCGATACCGGTAACTGTGACTCTGACAGCTCAGAATGACAAACTGCAACGCTTCCAAATGGTGGAAATTTACTTTGAAAAACTTAAGTACTGAGCTTTTATTTCCAAAAATGAATCAGGTAAATATCGAAGACATTTAGTCCGAACAAGACGGCGCAATTGGCTTTGCAGCGACTTAACAATCGATTTATTGCAATATTCAAGCCACCATTGACGACATACGGCCAGATTTATTGAAAAAAGTAGTCAAATATTGGACTGATGGAATGGCCTAATCATCGAATGGGCATTATATTAAAAAAATAAATGCCACGAAATTATCTACCAGATTATAACATAAAAAAAATGCATTCCGAGAATATTTCTATTGGGTTGTCCCCAAAGTAATTGCCTATTTTACATATAGACGGTGTTGATAATTGTTTTGAACAGGTTGTGACCATTTTTTCTTTTGACAGTTATTAGCTGTCACTTTTAGTTTGCTTTAGAAAAAAAGTGCGCGTTATTTTGTTTATATTTGTTTGTTTGGCGTCAATTTTAATATGGAGCCCACAAAAGAGCATTTTTGCCATATTTTTCTTTATTATTTCCATAAAGGAAAAAGCGCAGAGAAGGTTGCTAAAGAGTTGCGTGATTTGTATGGTGATAAAGCCTTAAAAGAAAGAGAGTGTCGAAATTGGTTTATCAAATTCCGTTCTGAGATTCTTCACTTAAATATGAGCGACGACGACAGATGATGTCGATGAAGACGTTATCAAAGCTTTAATCGATTTGGATCGTCATGTAACTTTGCGTGAGATTGGAGTTATCAACCGTTCATGAGCATATAAAGAGTCTTTGACAGGTAAAAAAGCTTGATATTTGAATTGAAAGAAATTTTTTCAATAAACCGAATCAACGCTTGTGATATGCATCTTAAACGCAATGAAGTCGATCCGTTTTTGAAGCGGATTATCACAGGTGATAAAAAATAGATTGTTTACAATAATGTCAATCGAAAACGATCATAGTCCAAGCATTACGAAGCGACATATCCACTTCAAAGGCTGATATTCACCAAAACAAGATTATGCTGTCAGTCTGGTGGTTCTGGAAGGGTGTGGTATATTTTGAGCTGCTTCAGAGGAACCAAACGATTAACTCGGATGCCTCCTGCCAAAAATTGGACAAATTGAATACAGCCATCAACGAGAAGCGACCAGAATTCATCAATTGTAAAGGTGTCATATTTCAGCAGGACAACGCTAGACCGCATACATCTTTGGTCACTCTCCAAAAACTGAGAGGGCTTGGCTGGGAGCTTCCAGCTGCATCCACCAAATAGCCCTGACCTTGCACCGTCAGACTACCATTTGTTACGGTCTTTGCAGATCTCCTTAAATGGTAAAACTTTTGGTAATGACGAGGCTATAAAATCGCACTTGCTTCAGTTTCGTGCAAGTAAAGCCAGAAGTTCTATGAGCGCGGAATAATGAATTTGCCGGAAAATGGCAAAAGGTTATCGAACAAAATCGAAAAAAAAAGATTAAAGTTCCTTTCTAAGTTTTAATAAAAATGTATTTACTTTCTTTGAAAAAATCAGCAATTTCTTTCCGGACAACCCAATACTTTGTATCATTATTTTCAGTTCCCAAGCCCATAGAAGAATACCCTATATTTGAATTTCCAGTATACAGATGCCTTCCTCATACGTATGTACGCATATATATATATTTTAGTATATATATTTTATTTTCTTAAGTACAAAAATGTTATCAAATTCAGCGTACAACATTTAAAAGGTAAGTGGTAAAAGTACCCAAGTTGTTATGTCAAAAATCCACTGACATCGACTGGTTTGCTATCATTCCAACATTTTTGAGATATCGCGTGTGTTTTTGCATGCACATGCAGGTTTTTTCTGCTCAAATTGAAGATTTTTTTTATTAAACATTCTTTGTCAAAGTGTTGAATGGCAATATTAGAAGCGACAACTTTTCCCAATCACTCAAGCAATGCTTGGAAATCCTGCCACGCAGAGCAGATCACTTTTCGAAAACCAGAGCGTAGTAATTCAAGTTTCGAGAATTTTAATTGAATAAATTGAAAATTTAGAATTTTTCTTCATTTGCAAAAAGTTTGAAACTTGGATTTATATGGTTTTTGGAGAATGAAATCTATTTTCATAAACAAATTATTTGAATTAAATGAGAAACAAATAAATGATCAAAACGTGTCAATAAGTCCCTGTGCTATGGCCTGGAGAGGTTGATAGAATTTCACTTGAGCTTAACTATAGATAAAAATCTTATCTCTACGTCACAACATGCCTACATGAAAGGGAAATCGGTAGAGACAGCTCTCCATAACCACAAACCGGAATTTACCTTAGCCGCTTTTCTTGATATTGAAGGAGCTTTTAACAATGTTGAAGGGGATGCAATCACTGCAGCACTCACTGATATTGGGGTAGAAACGAGCTTGGTAGACTTCATTGACAAAATGCTAAATAGCAGAATCATTGAAGCGAATCTAGGATTATCGGTACTCAGGAGATTGGTGAGTAGAGGTACACCGCAAGGTGGAGTCCTCTCACCGTTTTTATGAAACGCAGTGGTAAATAAACTTCTGTTAATACTGGAATCGGTGGGTTGTGATAACTTACGCCGATGATGTTTTTGCTGTCTCTGGTAAATTTGTATCTACATTAAGAGACCTAATACAAAATGCTCTAGATATTCTGCCTAGGTAGGCAGAAAAGTGTGGTCTAGGAGTCAATCCAGGCAAAACAAGGGAGAAACTCTTGTGATTTTGGAAGAAACTAAGTACTTGGGACTAAACATAGATAGGAAATTGACTTGGAAGTCAAACATCTTAGAAAGAGTTAGGAAAGCTAATCTAGCTTTTTATTCCTGTAAGAGAGCTTTATGTAAGACCTGGGAAATGGAACCTTAGGTTGCTCATTGGCTTTACACTGCTGTCGTCAGACCCATTCTTCTATATGGAAATGTTGACTGGCGGTGTGCTATGCAGAAGAAAACTTATTATAATTTATTGAAGAAGGTGCAGAGATCAGCGGAATTAGCAATATGTGGCGTCATGAAAATCACGCCATCAATGGCTTTGGACATCATATTACATCTGCCACCTCTACATCTCTTCTGCAAATACTCAGCGGCTGTTCCGTACGTAGTCGCGCACCAACCCATTCGGCTACGGCGGCCGATGCTTTTTACATAAGTTATAAATCTTCCGATAGGGTGATTAATTTTGCACCACCTTGTACAATTAATGTAAATTTTCTTTTTTTTTGTTTTTTTGTTATTAATTTGTACGAATTTGTAATTCTGTAGACCAAATAAATAAATAAGCAAAATATTTCCTACATTTTGTGCTTTAACGTTCCTATCCACTTCATAACGCCCCATAAAAGGAAATATATTAAATAAAAAATAATAATAATTGATGATGAAATTACTTACAGTTTACATACATATGTATACATTTTTAAGCTTGTTCAAGAGCAATCGTCAGCAAAAGGCATATACAAACACCCAGCGACAAACCAACAGGGCTCATCAACTTTTTACTCGGTTTTAAATTTATTCATTTTTTTATGTTTTTTGATAGTTTAGTATCTTATGTTTTTATAAAAGAACAGCTCATTTTCTGACAAAACCGTATAAATTTAATTTTCTAATTTTATATAAAAACTTGTATATAAAGTTTCAACTATTTTCCTGGTTTGTTTTCTAAATGTTAATTTTTTTAAATTAAATTTTTTAATAAAATATTTTTTCAAAACTTAATTATTATTATTTTTTTAATTTCTAATAAGGTTTTGTTTTTATAAAAGTATAACTCAAAGTCTCAGCAAAACCATATAGATCCGTGTTTAAAATCTTATACAAAAAAATTAGAGAAAATTACACGTTTTCTAGTTAGAATTTC
This sequence comes from Anastrepha fraterculus, assembly GCA_037575425.1. Classification (NCBI taxonomy): domain Eukaryota; kingdom Metazoa; phylum Arthropoda; class Insecta; order Diptera; family Tephritidae; genus Anastrepha; species Anastrepha fraterculus. The sequence goes on along the minus strand of JAYXIM010034454.1, from coordinate 174,366 downwards.
TAGAGCAAATTCTGCTATGCAGTTTGAAAGCTTATTAAATTTTAGTATAATAAAGTGCAAATTTCAAATGGCTCAAAAATCTCGTTGAATTTTTATAATTTTTTTCCCTGACTGTCTTGCGCATTTTCTCCATTTAACAAATGCACGCAAAACCATCAAGTAAAAAAATTATAAAAAATCAACGCGAATTTGTAGCGTCTTCAAACTTGCACTTTATTTTACTAAAATTTAGCTTAGCATAGCTTAATGCAACTGTGTACCAAAAATTTTTCTAACTAAAAACTTTTTTAACAAAAAAATGTCCTAACTAGTTTTTAACTAAAAATCGAGGAGTTGGAATGAAAAGTCTGTAGAATTTTTCTAATTTTTTTATAAGATTTGAGACCTGGATCTATAATATGATTTTTATAAAAAGCTGATCAAAAATTTTGAAAAAATGTTTTTAATAAAAACAAAATTAACATTCACAAAAAAAGTAGAAGAATAGTAGAAACTGCTTGTTATGTCGCTATTTTTTTCGCTTGCTGTGCACACTTTTTTACAATTTATTGCCTTTGTGTGTGCGTTTCCGCTTGCTTTTCCTTTGATAAGCGACAATTACTGCTAATTATACGAAAATAATAAACGTAACTGAAAAGCAAATAAAAGCCTGAAAACAAGCTTGTTGAGGGTTGAACAAACAGTCGGCGGTAGCAATTGGCGATCGCTATTCAATGACTAACGGCTTTAGGTAGTATTTATTTTTGAACATAATTTTCCAATTGAATAATTTAAGACTCTTCAGACTTAAATTTTCATATTAATTTTTTCAGCGCATATTTTCATTTAATTTTATAGTGAAATATTGTAAGTGAAAAACTGTTCCAAGTTATAGAAATTTTCAGATCTATTAACAAACCCCGATAAGTTTCAGTTCAATTTACATTTGCAATTATATCTGAGTACACAAATGCTTCAGAAAACTAACTTATGCATAAACAGATGTAGCTATCGATGAATGTAGTATTTATTTTCACTTCAAATTGTATTGTAGAGGCACTTAACGGCCGACAACCATCTGATACCAATCGGCTTCACACAAACCTACATATGCATGTACACCCAGCAACAACAACAGCAACAACTTGTACACCCAACCAAACAAAATAAACCGCATTAATTATTTCAGAAGAATTCATTTTTTACGAGATTGGAAATTCTTTCAATTTTGATCAGTGAGCTGAACATTTCTGTAAATATTTTTTATAGCATTTTAGTATTTTGGTAACCCTTTTTAAGGGTAGTACAATTTCGCTAGCGGATAGTAATGTAGCTTAATTGATAGCTAGATAGTTAAACTTTATTTAGACAGCTTAATTGATAAGTTTTTAAAAAGTTATTGTAGGTATTTTCTCTCCCCACGAATGAGGTATTTTCTCATTGGAGAGCCCGCCCTCGATTATTTTTTATTTATTGTAGTTGTAGCAACATATACGAGGAATGCTGCTGAAGTGACAGTCCTTGGCCGGGTATATAGTAAATCCGGGTCGTTCCGGTTACGTAGAACCGACTGTCGACACTGTTTTTTTGTGTTTTTTCTGTACGTCTTAATGTTTTTCCACAATTGGAGAGATCTACAATTTTTTTTCTTTCTTGCTTTTATGCCATTTTACTTGAGGTCAGCTCTCCTAGTTCGCATCGCCAAATTTTTCAATCTTGGCTCGTCGCGGTGTTTAAATTCGCACGCTTCATGTCGCTTTCGATTTGCTTCATCCAAGAATGTGGGGGTCACCCTGGTTTCCTCAGATGCGTAACGATGTTTACAACTTTCTTTCCCATATCGGATTCAGGCTTCCTATGGACATGAGCATACTTATATATTTTTTGCTCATATGCCCGATTTAAGGCTTCCACGAAGGCATCGGTTTGGTACTTTGTCCAATGTTGTTATGCATGTTTATGGAGAAACGATTTTTAGCTTGTGTTAGTGATATACAAAAAAAATCAACCAATGACATTTCGTTGCCGTCTGAGCAACGACTAATTCGATGAGTGTGTGAATGTATGGGAAATGATCGTGCAAAGTTCGGGTGCCGAATCCGCAGTGAGGTGGCAACCGAAGTTACTCACACGTTAATGTTTTCCACCATAGCAGATTGGCTAAGTCTGGTAATCTATCATTCGGGATTCGGCTGAATTTCACAAGTGACCGAAGTTCCGCTCACAATTCTCTTATTCACCATAGTTAAAGAGCAAACTTGGTAAATCTTTCATCCTTGATCCCTGTTGACCCTCTTAGCATTGTCATTTCTGCTGTTTGAAATTTTGTTTATTTTTTGGGCTTTTTTAGAAGTCAGCAGAGGAGCCAGCACAGCCATTTTATAGATTTAATTTTTTTCTTTATTTATTAAAAGTTAGTCATAAATAAAAATTACAAATACCATATTTATAAGGGAAACTAACTCATCAGGCTTTCGATAAATATTTCACCCTCTATGGCTCAAAATTGGTTGACACAAATGGATGTGTTAGCTGCTAGAAACCCATCAAAAAGTCACTTTGGTAAAAAAAATATAAAAAAGATATAAAAAAACTATAAAAATATATACAAAATCTAAACAAATATAAAAAAATAAATTAAAAAGTTTAAAATAATTTAAAAATATATATAAAAAAAATATAAAAAAATATAAAAAAATATAAAAAAATATAAAAAATATAAAAAAAAATAAAAAATATAAAAAATATTTAAAAAAAATATAAAAAATATAAAAAAAAATATAAAAAAATATAAAAAAAATATAAAAAAATATAAAAAATATATAAAAAAATTATATAAAAAATATATAAAAAAATATAAAAAATATAAAAAAATAAAAATATAAAAAAATATAAAAAATATATCAAAAAATATAAAAATGTATAAAAAATATTAAAAATTATAAAAAAAAATTACAAATTAAAAAAAAATAATATTAAAAAAATTGGTGTAAGAGTCAAGAAAATTTTACTTCTAACGAGTAGTCAACCACAACCTCATTTTCCGATTAATCAAAATTCAACCCTTCTGAATCTGATTGATTTCGCAAAGTCCATTCCGAATAAAGTGAATGGTGCACAAAAATGTTGCTTCCTTTTATTTGCTTGTGTAAATTTTAATTGAATAGAATGGTAGACACTTTGAATGTAAATAAGTATTAACCCATTACTCCTTAATGGGTATTTAAGTTCACATAAAGCCGTACATATATTGTGTATGGAATATTTCAAGGAATAAAAAAACGTTATGACCATATTTCTGTTTTTGCGAAAAAAATTGCTTCCGTAAAGGATACGACTTGCTTAGGTTTAAATGTTTAGTTTTACTCCAGAAGATCATAAACACTCGGGAACCCAGATACCTCAAAGATCGACTTATGTTTTCAAAGTCCTGCCGTTCGTTAAACTTAGTCCCGATGAAATACAGTTGTTTGGTGACTGAACGTCAATACTTTGTGTTCTCTGTCCGTCTTTGGAATACCTTACCTTACAAAATTAAACGTATAAAAGAAAGCTCGTGTTTCAAAAATAAATTGCTTCGCTACCTTGCCGAAAATTGCTGAATGTACTCAAATGGTTCCACATCATTTAAATCTTTTCCACTTAATCCCTATTTACCTACTACTATTTTTACCTCACTTTCCTTTTTTAATACTTTCTCCAACTTATACTTCTTTACCACTATAATTTTAATTTTAATTTTGATTTTACTGTTAATCCTTTTATGTAAACTATTCTTAAGATCAATCATTGTAAAAATAACCTATGGTTGTATGTTTGACTTTAATAATAATAAATAAATAAATAAAATTCGGGTACGAAAGAACCTTTACAGAAGCAAAAGATTGTCATTGATAACAAATTTTACCCTTGCTTAGAGTCCGGATCGTCCTATTGGGCCGTTTCCTAAACAGTCGGTTCCAAGTTACCGCAACTACCTAGATTTATATACGTCAAGGGATTGCCACTTCAGCAGCACAAACGAATTGGCTTGTGCTTGACTACCATACGGTAGAGCCCTGGATCGAAACCCATTGCCTCAAACACCAAATTATATAAAAGAGTTTTTCAAATTACCCGTCGCAAGGAATGACAAACCTCTGAAGGCAAATTTGCCATGAAAAAGCGTCTCATAAAAACCTTCTGCCACTCGAAGGGGGCATAAAAACCATTGAGAACCACAAATTGAAGGGGGAGGGGGAGCTCGGCCAAACATCCAAAAAGCGCCAATTATGTATGTATGTAATGTATATATTTGGTGGAATATACAAAAGTCCGAGTCGTTCCGGTTACAAGCCCATTCGTCTGCGGTAGCCGCTCGCCCAATTACAGTAAGTCAAATTGTCTTTCAAGCACCAAAAAAAGTGTATGTATACCAGAATTAATCTGCTTTAAAATAAAATTGGCCTACTAGAGGTGCCCTATGTCCCACCGGTGATGACAGGAATTGAGAGAAGAAAAGGGTTAAGCATAAACAGCGTCATAAAGTTCAAAGGCGGCACTACAAAATATTCTATAAATCATTTTGAAGAGACCCACGTAAAATGTAAAGTGGAGATAAAATTTTGTAATAAAAAAATTTATTGAGCATTTTTAACGTTGTATTTGTGTTTCTATTTTTATATTGTTTGTGTGCTATTGTACAGTCGAACGGCTCCAATAAAAGCTAAAATTATGGCTTGATATTTATATCCTTTCAAAATTGCATTCAAAAACACAAATTTACAAACAAAAATACCTACTATTTTTATGCACAATTATTGCCTTTGAGATAGCGTGTAAATTTCAATTAAAATTCTAAAATATTTCACTCTAAATTTCGAGTTCGCAAATAAGCTGGAGTGCGGCGGGTTTTGTTTCGCTGGGTGTTTGTAGATTTCTATGTGGTGCTTTCCGTACCTGAACATTTTGTATTCACATATTTTTATTCAAAAACAATTTTTATGATGAGAAGCATTAAAGGTGCTGGGCATGTGATCGTGAAATGGCACAGTGATCATTGACGCTGAACGCGCTTTTACGGTTATTTAAGATTAAGCGACTGCGGTTATGTATCCAAAGAAATGTGTGACTGCTAGTACTTTTATGTTTGTTTGTATGTTGCTTGACACTCGAATAAGTTTATTTCGCTATTTTATTGTTGTATTGTTTTGCAAACTTTTTCACTTACGTAAAAAGAGTCAAGCTCCGTTTTCAAGGTGCTGAAATACGTCACACTCTTTTAATATGCAGTGTAGCATCAGTTCAAGTATTTTGTTGCAAAGGCAAGGCGTCTTTTCTGCATATTTATGTATTTACATGTGTAAGCCTAACAAATGTTATGTGGCATAAATAATAGAATTTTACTATCTAGGGTAGATGCATATATGTAAGTACAGGGTGTGGCAACGGTAGCTAACTATCAAATTAAGTGTTAAATCGCGCAAACTTTTTCTGAAAATTATTATTTTTTCTCAAAATTACTATTTTTTCTCAAAATTATTATTTTTCTCAAAATTTTTAAAAAGGCATATTTTAGATTCAAAAATTGTTTATGAAACGTTGAAAATAACCAAAAATATTGCACTTTTGTACCAAAATTTTCAACACTAAAAACACATTTTTTTCTGAAAATTATAATTCTTTTTCTCACAATTTGTTCTTTTCCTCAAAATTTACAATTTTTTCTCAAAATCATTATTTTTTTGTTCTCAAAATAATCATTTGTTCTCAAAATTATTATTTTTTCTCAAAATATTTTTTTTCTCAAAATATTTTTTTTTCGCAAAATATGTTTTCCCCCAAAAATCTAAAAATAAAAATATTTTATGTTTAAAATTTTTTTTAAGAAATGATGAGAACCACAAAATTGCATTTTTATTCTAAAATTTTTAACACAGAAAACTTATTTTTATGAAAATTATAATTCTTTTTCTCAAAATTGTAATTTTTTCTCAAAATCAATATTTTTTTGTTCCCAAATTATTATTTTTTCTCAAAATATTTTTTTTTCTTAAAAATATTTTTTCCCCCAAAATTTATAAATATACATATTTTACAATATGTTAAAATTGAAAAAATTACAATTTTTTTTTTCTTCAAATTATTATTATTTTTTTCTCAAAATTATTTTTTTTTTATCAAACTTATTTTTTACCCCAAAATTATAATTTTTTTAGTATATGTACTTTTTAAGAGGAAAAGCTACATATGTAACATTGGTCTGCTTGCCGTTTCGGCCCTAAAAAGGCCTAGTTTTTTACAGTGTATTAAGATTTTGCCAGTTTAGTGTCGAGTTGATCCAAATTATTGGAACAAAAACTCGTAAAAACTATAAAACTACAGTTATCATTATTACAGTCTTTAAGAGTTTATAATAGAATTTAATGGCAATTATTTTTGTGGAACATTTTAACCCAATATTTTTTACCCGTGTAGATCATTTTGACACTTATTTGTTTTAAATTTGAAAAATAGTAAGTTTTAGGGTCGATGATGGACGGCTAAAATATTCCGCATAAAACTTTCCGAAATTTTTCAGTAAATTAATTTTGTACAAAGTTTGAAAACTTTGCGTCATTTGGTTTTTGTATAAACCAAGCTTTAATAAAAATTAAAAATAGATATATATATAAAAAACACTAAAAGAAAAAGGTTATAAGAAAAAATTAAAAAGATTAAACTTATTAAATTTTAAAATATTGAAAAAAATTGTTTTTAATTTAAAAAAATTAGAAAACTAAAAAAAAATCTTTATTTAATAAAATTAAAAGAAATTAAAAAATTAATTTTTTTTTATCTGATTAAAAGTAAAAGTAAAATAAGAAGTGATAAAAAAAAACCAAAAAAAGTCATTCAAAATTAAAAAAAAAATATGTAAAAATTCTAAAATTATGAAAATAAGAAAAAAAAATTTTAAATAACAATTTTTTATTTAAAATAAAATAAAAAAAATATATGCAAAAAATATTAAAAATTAATTTAAAAAATTGTTTAAATAAAAAAAAAAATAAAAAATATAAATAAATAGCCGCATCTTGGTTAGCAATGCCAAACACTTGGCACGCACATTTCACTTGAATCTGACAAAACTCACGCCTATGCCGTTAATATTTTAATTTCCAACTCTTCGTATGGCTGTGCAACGAATAACTCAAAGGATATTTGAGATATCGTAAAGAGATTTGGCCTGAAGTAAGCTGTCATTTATATTTAACTAGGAAAATGTACTAAACTTTAGTATAAGATATGGCATAATGTAACAGAAAGAAATATGAATAAAACAACAAGCGTGTTTCTGAAAATTAATTAAATCAGAGAAATGCCACGCCCACTTCCCATAAGCACCCTACCAAACTAATCGGAATTTGGCACACATTTTGCATTTCTTCTTATAGGCGAATTAACCTCCGGTTAAGTTGAGGTAAAAATTTGTAGCAGGTTTCGGTTTCGTCCGAACTTGCATATATTTTTGTTTTTGATGTTTTGTTAAGTTTTTTTATTATATCGCAAGTGAAATCATTTAATTTTTGTATATATTATATATGAATTCTGAAAAAAAATATGTACATCAACAGTTTTTTCAACTATTGTGCCATTATCATACCTTCTGGGAAATAAGAAAATATGCTGCTGTACGTAGACTTAGGTCCTTCAACACATGTACACATTTCTATTCTTATACATTTAAAAGTACGAGTGCAATAAGCCCAAACACGCACTCAGTTTTGTTCCCCACTGTAAATATGTACATATACATATATATGTACATATGTTGGCAACTAAACTAAGCTTGTTGAGTGCTTTGTTTCTTAGGACAACATATTAAAAGTCCCTACAACAGAAAAGTAATGTTCTGTTACCTAAACGGAAATTTCGAAAAACGTGAGAGCATTTGGCTCCAAGAATAATAGATTAGGTATGAGATTGCGACATCCGTGAGAATATTTCTTGCTGCAACGTAATAATTACTAAATTAAACAAGAGAGAGAGAGAGAGAGCAGTGTTGCAGGGGGAAATTCGCAGCAAAAAAAATTTACATACATAAATATCATATTATTGCCTCAGAAAGCAAGCTGATTCTGTCAAATTTACTGAGAGCGGATACCTGTTCGCCGATGTCAGGACGTTCTGTATTATTTTTCTTTCATTTCATTTCATTTTCACCGTGATTTGACTCTATAAAGTTATTCAAATCTGTGCAAACATACAAATACATACATATGTGTGTAATGCAAAAATTAAAAAAAAAAATAATAACACCAAGTCATATCAACACAATCGAAAAGTAGATTTTTTTTAATAGAAAACAAAAATATGGGATTCATAAGGTGTCATAACACGTACTATAATATAGTCATAAAATCATAAATTTTTATAATCGTTTAAAAACATTTTTGTTTTCCTGTTTTTTTTTTTTTTTGGTAAGAAAAGTACCACTTTTAGTTTTATGTGTTCGATTCGTCATAACACTTGTTTTTTTTCACTTTATGATTTGTAACTTTATGAGACCATGTGAACACCCCAAATATAATCAAATTAGTTAAAATAAAAAATATACATACATAACTTAACAATTTTTACTGCATACGCACCTATTCATGTAAACACGTTGTATTGTTGTTTTTGTTTCAAAATCCCAGGCAAGCACAAAATGGAGCAAATTGTAACGGTACAACAAAATATTCTGATCAATTACGAATACACACACATATAATCGAAGACGAAAATAAATACAAATGTATCGAAAATGCACGCAACGAAGGCGCAATGAAAACACAATAACAAAGAAATTGTAATAGGCGAACACACGTGCACACTTTGTTGAAAATGTAGAACGGAAAATTGAAGCGGGAAAGTTAGTGAATTGCGTGTATTCTTTCCCCTAAGTCGTTCGGATTTAGTTGCGCCCGTATGTATTTACGAGTTTCGAAAATACGAGAGCTGTTGTGAGTTGTTGTTCTACAAAACATACACTGATATCCAAAGCGTTGATAGCGTAAACGATTATAAGTATTTTTTTCTGGTTTGTTTTTGTTGAAATCTGCGTTTTATTTTTTGCGTTTTGATAATTTTTAAGCGACCAAACAACTTTGACTTGCTTACATTTTGTTTTCACGTTATTTAATTTAATTTATTATTTACTTTATTCGCCTTTGTAAAATAAATATTTGCGCTCTTTATTGTATTGCACTCCTTTTACTTGAGTTTCTACACTTTTTTGAATTATTTTTTAAATTATAATTTTCTTGTTTTGTGTGCTATTGCTCGTACTTTTTTGTGCTGTTATTCGAAGTGACGATTTGTAATCAGCAACTGTCGAAAGATTGTATGTATGTATGTCCGTATGTACGGATGTTATTATTCAAGGGTTTCAATTATTTTATTTACTTAAATGTTGATTTGCTGGTCGTGTTGGTATTGTAGGGTTAGTTGTTGTACTTGCTTTGCTGTTATCAGTTGAAAAGCACGTTTATATTTTTTTGTATTGTTTATTGACTTTTTGTTTCACTCTTTTCTTCCTTCTCAACACTCTGCGCGATATTTTATGGTATGCACTTGAATTACACTTTGAGTTACACTGGAATAATTCACTAACTGATTTTTGATTATTTTAAAATATTTGAAACTGCCCTTTAACTCGCTTTTCGATTGGTTGCAGGCTTCGTAGGTATTTATGGGGGTTTCACACACGTTTTGGCAACTTATTTGAAAGGACATTCACAAATTTCTAAATTAAAAATATTTTTTAAATTATTTTCTGAAATACTAAAAATTAAAAAAATTTAGAATTTTTACATGGGGTTTAATAATTACACGGGGATTTATTTATTTTTTTGCATTCAGCACTTTTTATGAACATTTTTTTGTTAAAATTAATTGTAATGGTTGTAAGTATTTGAGAGAGGCAAAAATGTGGCAGCTATGTACACATGTATGTATGCATGTATTGTATATATGTACATACATATCTATGTTCATGTATTTGTTTGTAATAAAAATTCGGGGACTATTCCTTTCGTAAAAACTATTTGATGGTTAATTCTTCTAGGAATTGGACAGATTCTGATGGAATTTTATAAAACGAAAATAAATATTTGTTCACTGTTTCTAAAATCTCACTCGAAGTTCACAAAAAAAAATTAATTTTTTTTTTTGCAATTTGTATCGATACCGCGTTTATGTTTCGAGTTAACAAAATTCAAATATTTATTTTTTTATTTATGCATTTTATTGTTCCTGAATTATCAATTTTGTTTTTGAAGGTACTTTTCGAATAAAATCGAACTAAATTGAAAAGTCGGTTTTTGGAGACTAAACATGAATGATTTAATCGAACCGTCAAAACAACCTACAAAAGAAATTGAAAACTGGCAATTAATTTTCAATTTTTCGAAATTCAGAAACATAAAGATGAACGATTTAAACAAATCTTCTCAGATATTAAAATACAAATAAAAAAAACATATTTATTATATACCCAGTTTTCTTAAACAAAGTACTGTGAAATCCTAATAAAATAAATATTAAAAATTATAAAAATATAATATTAAAACAATTTATATATAAATATTTTCAAATACAAAAACAAAACAAACAAAAATATTATCAAAAACAAACACAAAGCCACAAAACAATAACAAAAATATTGTGAAACAAAAGATTATAATAAAAATATTATCAAATACAAAAACAAACCAAAATAATAAAAATATAATTAAAAAAAAAAATATTATCAAATACAAAAACAAAAAATAAATAAAAATATCAACAACAAACAAAAAAATATAATAAAAATATTATCAAATTTTTTTCTTGCTTTTTTTTACTTTTTTTATATGAAACAAATAAATTTTGACGATGCGCATCGAATATGGCAAATATAACTGTGATATTATGTTCCCGAAATATCGAAATGCAATGAAATATTTTAAATTTTTTAAATATATTACTTTATTATTTCATATATATTTATTATTATAAATTTTTCAATGAATTGTAGTAACAGAATTCTTAGAGAGAAAAAAATGCTAAACAAAACAAAATACAAAGTAAATAAATTTTTTTTTTAATTTTAAATAACCAAAATTAAAAAAAAAATGTTTTCAATAAACAAAAATTAAAAAAAATGTTTTAACAAACAAAAATTAAAAAAAATGTTTTAAACAAACGAAAATTAAAAACAAAAATGTTTTAAGCAAACGAAAATTAAAAACAAAAATGTTTTAAACAAAAACAAGTTTCAAAAAAAAAATTAATTTTAAACGAAAAAAATTTAAAATTTTAAACACTTATTTAAAAAAATTGTAAAAATGTTTACAAAACAAAATAAAAAATAAATAATTTTTTTTTTAATTTTAAATAACCAAAATTAAAAAAAAAATGTTTTCAATAAACAAAAATTAAAAAAAAAATGTTTTAAACAAACAAAAATTAAAAAAAAATGTTTTAAACAAACGAAAATTAAAAACCAAAATGTTTTAAACAAAAAAAAATTAAAAAAAAAATTTTTAACGAAAAAATTTACAATTATAAAAACTTTAAAAAAAATTGTAAAAATATTTTCTGTTTTTGATCTTTATTTTTAACCATGATTGATGAATTTCAAAAAAATGTTTTAAATAAACAAAAATTAAAAAAAAAATATTTTAAACAAATAAAAATTAAAACAAAATGTTTTAAATAAAAAAACAATTAAAAAAATGTTTCAAACAAAGAAAAATTAAAAAAAAAAAACAAAAAAAAATGTTAACATTATTTAAAAAAAATTTTTTTTAAGTGTTTTTCTGTTTTTGATCTTTATTTTTAACCAAGCGTGAACGAATTTTTGCATTGTCTAAAAAACACAAAAGTTTTAGATTTAACCAAAATTTCGCTTATCGAATTACAGATGTTGGAAAAGAAATATTTTTTTTTTTTTCAGCCGCTGTTGGTCTCCTCTATAGAACTCAACCAGACTAACAAAATCTGGGCATAGCAGTTTTTCAATGTCAAGCTTAAGTTAAAAAAAAATATGGAAATTCAAAAAACGTATTTTTTATATATTTTTTATATTCTTCTAGTTTTCGAGGTTTTACAATTTAAGAATTAATTTGTATGACTCTTAATTATTGTATTAATTTTTTTTTCAGATTTGAGCGCATTAAGCCTGCAAACTCATGCCTTTCAATCAGTTTCTGAGAGATGCAAATTCAGAAAAAAGTATTTAAATAAAATTATTATATTAAGAAGTCAAAATTGCTTAAAAGTCAAATGTGTATGCTGCCTGATGATAGCACAAAATGAAAATTATAGAAATTTTGTATTTAAATTTTTGAACATATTTTTTTTATTATGTTTTTTTATACATTTTTTTGTTTTTACTATTATTATTTTTTTATTGTTTTGTACATTTTTTTTATTTTTATAACTTTTTATTGTTTAGTATTATTTTTTTATTATATTTGAAATTTATTGTTATTTTTATTATTTTTTTGTTTTATTTTATTCTTTTATTTTATAAATTTTGTTTTTTTGTATTTTATTATTTTATTTAATTTAATTTTTTTTATTTGTCCTTTTTTATTTGTATAAAACATTTGACAGATTCCATCAATATTCGAAGAGACAAACACAATCACCAAAACGCACAATTGAGGGGTACCCATATCAGCAGCAAGCGCGCGACAGGGGGCAGGCAGCGCATCGAATTTTGAAAACAAAAGCGCAAGCAAGCAAGAGAGGAAACGGATTCGGAGTGTGACGACCGCGTGGAAAAGTTGTAGCACACAATTTTACTGACTGAGCAACAAAGAGAAGTCAAAAACATGAACACAAAGAAAAAACAAAAACAACAATCCACCATAACAAAGTCCTACGCACTTCACACAAAACAAAGGCTAGTTCTGTATGCATGAACGACGGCTGTCGTGATAGTGACGTCGCAGCAATTGTCCGTGGGGTGTCAGTGGTGTACACACGTAATTTTTTTTTTTTTGTTTCGCGCGTTGCTTTATTATCATTTTCTCTATCACAGGTAATTCTCCGGTAAGCGACGCAACTTCTATGCGCATTCGTGGAATATTTTTATAAGATTTAATTGTTGTTTCTTTGTAAATTTTCCATTACCTCACGCAATATTTGCCGCTGCTGCGGTTGCCACCGATATGCGGCATTTCTTTTGTTTTTTTATGTATTTTTATTTTACTTAATGCAGCTTTTGTTTGGGCTCCCTCACAGTTTACTTCACATTTGTAGGATATAATTTTGGTTTACATGTGTATGTACATATACATAAATATTTTTTAAATTTCTTTTATTTTTAATTTTTTTTTTTTTAATTTTTGCTAACTTCGCTTTTTTCTATATCGAAAAATGCAAATCAGCTGTCGCGCTGTGTCGTCTTTGTTGTTTTATTAATTTGTGTGCCCTCACTTTTATTTTAATTTTCGCATTTCTTGCACTTCTCGCACTACTATACACATTTTTTCGCTTTTTGCTTTCGCTTTACTTCCACCACCGGTCTATCAGCAAATTGTTGGTTTCTTAGTTGCCTGGGGTGGCTGGCTGCTTTGCAAGTTGAGTGGGGGTTGAATGGGGCTACGGTGCTGCATCACCACTAACACCAAAACAGCTGTTTGTTGTCGCCCGGTGGTTTGGATGTGCTTTGTGAAATTTTTTCTTGATTTTCTTTATTATTGGCGTTTTGTTATATCGCCATTTTCATTTAAATATTTTTTATTTATTAACTGTGTCACGTTTGAGTTTTTGCAAATCACCATTTTTTTAATGTAGTTTTTAAAAACTCGCATATTTCAATAATTTCTTTGCACTATATTTTGTGATTTTTATTGTTAAAAAAATAATTTTTTTCCATCTCCTTTTTTATATTTAATTTTGCAAAAATTTTTCAGATGAGTAAAAATTTTTAAAAGGTGTAATAATTAAGTCTAAACTTTTCGGAAATTTCGATATTATTATATTATTACACATACAGACATATTATAAGTATTTTCTTACTATTTTATTTCTTTTTGGCTTACAGACGGCGCAACAAAATCAAAACTTTGTCACATTCAAACAAGGGACTAGATTCCTTGTGCCCGTTCCCACAACAATCGGTTCTACGTTGCCAGAACGACCAAAAGTTATTTCCGGCCAAGGATTGTCACGCCAGCAGCATTCCCCGTACATGCAAGAACAAGAACAACAACTCATTCTACCCGAGCAAAGGTCAAATGAGACGCCTTTAACTAGCAACGCTCGACGTAAAGTCAATGTATTAAAAAACAAAAACTATTGCAAAACGATTGGCTTTTGCCACACAACATTTGAATGTAGACCCTAATTTTTGTAAATTAGTTATCTGTAGTGATTAATCCAAATTTAAAGTGCTAGTAATTTCATGAATTGACACCAATTTTATAAAAACTCTTCGAGTGACCGGCGCAAAACTTCGACCTACAGGCAATAGAGAATTCGTGGCGAATCATAAAGACAGCAGTAGCTGCTTGGAAAGCGGGAAAATTCGCATGACAGTCGGTTCTACATCGCGGGAACAATCCGGATTTACATCCGACCAAACCCTGTCGATCTAGCAGCATTCAACAAATATATATGAGGAATGTTTATGCTGGTATAATTACAACAGCAACTTCATTATGGCCAGATCATCAAAAATTTCCCTTTTACTTAAATACTTTCAGACAGCACTTGATAGCTTCACTCAGAGGAGCTTGTGTTACTGGCTAGAGATACTACAATAACTATTTAGAATGATGGAAAGAATACAGAAGCTGGGGGTATCCGCGAACAGCTAACCCACTCTCAGTGGATTTGACAGAATCAGCTGACTTGTTGACGTAATATAAACTTTTTCTTACTTTGCTGTTATCTAGAGCAGCGTACTTGGAGAGTGCTTACGTACTTAGAGAGCGCTCAGTATGCTTTGGCCGAGACGCATTCATTAAAGGTGATGGGCATGACATCCTTATGACACGAGGTCACATGCCACTCGAGGTCAGCATGCAAGTAGGCGACACGTCCTTAGTGACCCAAAAAGTATTGAAATACTTAGGCATTCAACTTGACTGCAGGCTTACTTTATGGGCCCTGATACGGCATGCGGCTACCATAGCAGCAAAGGTCACGAGTATGCTAAGTAGATTAATGGCAAACATCGGTGGGCCAACACAGAGTAAAAGAAAGCTTATTCAATTCTCCTGTTCGGCAGCGAAGTATAGGGAATTGAGCTAAACGGCACAGCCAAGCGCACTGGAGGCTGTGCAACGAACACCGGCTCTCAGAGTTGCATCAGCCTACCACACTGTCTCAGGCGGCGCAATTTTCGTTCTTTAATTTCTTTTTTGATTTTATAATGTTGCCACTACAAGGATTTTGTGTAAATGAAAATATATGATGCTTTCCATTTCAATTCAACCGGGCTATTCGGGTCATGTTCTTCGATTTCGATGTAACTGAAATATGTTGCTCTCTGGTCAAAATAATGAGACACGTATTTTTTTTTCGCCCGAAAAATTTTTTTTTCAAAAGTTATCGGCAATTTTGTTTTTCGGCTCAAACTCGATTTTTTTTAATTATATAAGAAAAATTTGTTTTTAAATACCCATAACTTAGTCAAATATGAACCGATTTTAATAATTCTGGGTTCAAAATGATCGTAATTACTTACACGAGCGACTTCATATAGAAACAATTGCAAAAAAGTAGTTGAACATTTTTTATTTAGCAAAAAAGAAAAAAAATTGAAATTTTTTCAAAATTCAATATTTCAAAAAGTGTATTTTTTTTTTTTATAACTTTTTCCAAATCAAAAGGACATCTCAAACTTTAATTGAGCTGCATGCCTAGTAGCTAAAATGAGTTGTTTTTGAGTAATGAATTTTTGAGTAAAAAACCTGTTTCGCACTTTTTGTTCTTTGGAAAATAAAAAATTTTCAACTACTTTTTTGCAATTGTTTCTCCATGAAGTTGCTCGTGTAAGAAATGACGATCCTTTTGAACCCAGAATTATTAAAATCGGTTCATTTTTGACTAAGTTATGGGCATTTAAAAAAATTTTTTCTTATATAATTAAAAAAAATCGAGTTTGAGCCGAAAAACAAAATTGCCGATAACTCTTGAAAAAAAATTTTTTCGGGCGAAAAAAAAATACGTGTCTCATTATTTTGACCAGAGAGCAACATATTTGAGTTACATCGAAATCGAAGAACATGTCCCGAATAGCCCTTTTGCATTGAAATGGAAAGAATCTATATAAGACAATTTTTTTTAATTACTCATAACTTAGTCAAAAAAAAGCCGATTTGAACGATTTTGGGTTCAAAATAATCGTAATTACATAAACGAGCGACTTCGTGCAGAAACAATTGCAAAAAAGTAGTTGAAAATTTTTTATTTTCCAAAGAACAAAAAGTGCGAAACAGGTCTTTTACTCAAAAATTCATTACTCAAAAACAACTCATTTTAGCTACTAGGCATTCAGCTCAATTAAAGTTTGAGATGTCCTTTTGATTTGGAAAAAGTTATAAAAAAAAAAAATACACTTTTTGAAATATTGAATTTTGAAAAAATTCAATTTTTTTTCTTTTTTGCTAAATAAAAAATTTTCAACTACTTTTTTGCAATTTTTTCTATATGAAGTCGCTCGTGTAAGTAATTACGATCATTTTGAACCCAGAATTATTAAAATCGGTTCATTTTTGACTAAGTTATGGGCATTTAAAAAAATTTTTTTCTTATATAATTAAAAAAAATCGAGTTTGAGCCGAAAAACAAAATTGCCGATAACTCTTGAAAAAAAATTTTTTCGGGCGAAAAAAAAATACGTGTCTCATTATTTTGACCAGAGAGCAACATATTTCAGTTACACCGAAATCGAAGAACATGACCCGAATAGCCCGGTTGAATTGAAATGGAAAGCATCATATGTAGCTGCCAAAACACCAAAGTGGCAGTTCATTGCATGCGATAAACCCATGCTATAAGCTTTGCGATAAGCGGTATCCATTTCCATTTGTATTATATCGCATGAGATAATTTGCATGCGATCAGCGTCCGCATGTCAGAGCACAGGCTAGCGATTTAAACACACTTTCTGGAAATATTTTTATACACAATAAATTTGTGCGATATTTGTTTGCTCTTAAAAACAAAAATACACTTTTTCTTAATTTTTCAATATGACTTTTATTTAATTTTATTTAAATTGCAAATTTTGTAAATATTTCATTTTAATTTGAAAACAAGTTATTACAAATACAAATACAAGGGATTAATGTATCAGCTTACTGCTATACAGATTTTCATTTACATTTGTTCTTTTTTTTTTGTTGTAATTATGCCAATTGTGAATTTTTTCTTCTCTTAAACGGACTAATGAAAAGGAGGCTAATCACATGGCTTACAGTTTTTTTAATAATTCGATTCTTTTGTTTTAGCGTCAAGGTTGGATATTCATTTAATATTTAGTTTATTATTTATTAAACATATTAATTTGCTTAATTTTCCACGCAAATTTTCCAATGCAAAGACGATGTTGCAGTTCGATTTTTTAATTTTAGTTCTACTTTTTCGTAGTATTTTTCAGAAAAATGTCTCTAAACGCATTTTACCTTCCATAAAACTAAACACGCAAAAATATTTTATTGTTATTTCATATTTATTTGTATCTGTTTACCCAATTTTTTTTTATAACTTTTGTTTATCAGTCTGATTCCACTCAAGAGAAAGACTTTATTATGTGTCCGGAGGATTTCGTGTCCAAAAATTTTATCAGTTGCCTGATAATAGAAATAATGTCAGTAGAATTTTGGCGTAGCTTATCTGCCACATAAAATCATGCAATTCAAAAAAATATAATAAAAAAATGGCGCATAGTACAACAACACTTTCAGGCTGTATACGCTGAAGACAAAAATATAAAAAAAGTGAAACATAAAAATTGAACTACTAATGAAATTGCTGGTAATTCAGTGAAGAGGTTAAATGAATTTCATTAGAAAAAGTGAATAGCGCACAGAATTATTGCATTTTCCAAAACAATTAAAAATAAGGATAAATAAGAAAATTAACCACTTTCACTTTTGCCTAATGATGCTGGAGTGAACTGTCTTTGCCTGGAAAGGCCAAGCCAGTTTGGGGTACTCACCAAATGCCATCGTCTAGCTCATGTAACGGTAGGCCTAGGAAACTTGCTGTTTCGACAGGTTGGGTCCAGAGGGAAAAAGGTGTTAGATGAGTGGGTTTGATTAGGCATGTGAAAAGGTGGTTAATGTTCCTGTTGTAGCAGCATAAACATTCCCCATACTTACATACGGGGAATGCTGCTGGAGTGACAGTCCTTGGCCGGATATAAATCCGGGTCGTTTCGGTAACGTAGAACCGACTGTCGTGGAAACGAGGGGGTTAGTGTTGTGCGAGTGCCTTCACATGCTGGACTTATGTTTAGTATATCAGGGTCGATTCTGAATAAGTATGAGTTTAACCTACTATAAAATCCAAAAAGTAACTGGGCCAAGGTTACGCTGGACTTTGGGGGGTAGTTGGAGCTCTGTGAAATTCTGGACAAGTAAGAGTTTAACCTACTATAAAATCCAAAACGTAATTGAGCCAAGGTTACGCTGAAATCTCGAGGTAGCTTTTTGTCTGCGATGGGTGGTGGTTGGACTTCGATTACGGAATTCGCTGGTCAGGGCCTTAAGAAGTTGGTAAGTGTCTCCCGATGAATGTCGTTTATTGTATGTCTAAACACTGTCTATTCCAGTAGATGTCTGTTCGTTACGTCTTGTCGGCGTAATTGAGGAGGTAAAATTTTAGGCAAAGTTTCGAATTAAATAATATTTGATATTATGTGAAATATGCGCCATTGGAAGCTAAAACTTTACTCCATCTTTCAGGCAACATACGAATTTTTCTGACCAAAAATTCGAGTTCTTTTGACTTGATCCATTCATTGAGCCAGTTTGCGATGCTCTCGTAAGAAGTGAACCACTCTCTAATAAGGGCTGACTGCATTGATCGGAACAGATCGTAATGCGAAAGTGCAATGTCAGGGGAATACGACGGGGTGGGTAAGATTTCCCAATTGAGTACCTCTAAATATTTCTTGACCGATTTAGCAACGTGTGGTCTGGCGTTATTATGCAGCAAAATCAGTTTGTCATGTCTACCGTCCCAATCCGACCGCCTTTCATTGAGAACTCGATTCAAACGCATTACTGCAGACGCCAAACGATCGTCAGTGATGGTTTCAGACATACCATTAAAGGTTCGACATGCGTCTTCATCCAATAATTGTTGTAATTGAGTATCTTCGAATTTTTTCGGTGTCTCTTCGCGATCTTTTTCACTCACGTCGAAACTGCCACTTTGGAGCGTCGAAACCACTCTTTACAAGTTGTATTTGATGGATGTGATTACGGTAAATATTGATCAATATTCGACACATTTCAGCTGCACTTTTCTGTAAAAGGTAATAATGAAGAATGGATTCCAGCAAATGCTGTTTTTTCGCATGTAAACTACTGCGATCGAGACCTCACATATGTATGTATGTATACACCTTCAAGATCGTGATTTCGTGTGTTTGAGAAAAATAGGAACTTGAAAAATTTTAGCTGCAAATGCAGCGGCTTTCCCATGACAGACAATCGGTTCCATGCAATCGGAACGACCCGAATTTATATCCGGCCAGGAGCTGCCACTTCAACAGCATTTCCCAGATATATGAAGAACATTTATGCTGCTACAACAACAACCGCTAACGGGTCAACAAGTTCTACACAAACCTGATACGGATTTATAAGCACCTTTCTTCTCAGCGCTTTTGTAAAATTAAAAAGAACCCGCATATAAAATTCTTGTTTTTCAGGCTTCCAGAAGCACTAACTTTTTTTTTTTTAGTAAAGAGCTACAACAACAACAAAAACTAAGTTTTTGCTATATTATATAGCTTTAATTAACAATTAAGGGGAGATTCTAGTCAAAATCGACCAAAAAAAAGTATTTTTTTGTATTGCTTTATTTTCATCCTTAAGGCCTCAAAACTGTTTAGACAAAAGGATATTTATCCATCTAATTGATTTTACGAGATATATGTAGCTATAGACGAGAGAGTGCGTTGGCCGAAAAACAGGTAGAAGTGCGCGATCGGAGCCGCTTCGTCAAACTTTAAACGCGTTTTTCTCGAAACACCTTTTTTGCGCGCGGGCGCGATTCCGCTTATTAGTTAAAGTTAAAATTAAAGCTTATTCAATTTAGGGGGCCTTCAGGAAGCGTGTTTTAGTATTGTTTTTTTTTAACGTTAAAACAAATAAAAAGAGGCAAAAAGGTGTTTTTTTTTAAGAAGTGAAGAAATTCATAAGGCCTCCTAATTTCATCTACTTTAAGATTTTTTTGGTTTTTTCGTTTTATGTCAGTTGTAGAGTGCCCCGCGCACGATCGTCATCAGTGAGGGCTGGAGCTGCCATTTTGTATTATTTTGACTCGAACAATTTTTGTGAACTTTTTAAAATATAGCCAAATAAATGCCACAGAAGTTGTTTTTTAAATACGTACATATGTACTCTCAAAAAAAAACAAAAAATCATGAAATTACGCACATTTTCGGGCCTTTGGACTAGAACCTCCTCTTAAAAGCTATAAACCTCCGTAGGATGCGGTTTACTGTTTCAGGATGAGAATACACCCCTCTACTCCCCTTTACATCCTTGTTTTGCAAATCCTGCGCATGAAACCATTTATGCCCCAAAACTCCAAATAGAGGTTAAAATAGTTATTCTTGTCAAACATAAATTAATTGAAGTGGCTTTTATATATTTTTATGCCTTCTTAGTAGTTTAAAAGTTGATGAATTTTGTAATTGGATTGTTTAAAAATTAGTGCTAGAAAGCAAGGAAAAATATTTTAGTACTAAAAAAAATTATTATATTATAGCTCCTCTTATTTCACATGGATGTTGTTGGAGTTGTGTACTAAATTTTTATTTTCAAAACTTTGCGTTATTTTTTTTTCTGCCTTCCATATTTATTTCACTCTTCCATTGCAGATTAACCCTCTTTTGAGTTTTAAGAATTTTTCTAACTGCTTTTGACATTTGTTTTGTATTTCTCTCTTTCTAATTGCCACAAACTTTACTTCCAATGCGTTTTTGCATTTTCTTATTTGCACTGCACTCACTTCATTTTACTTCACTTTTTCTCTCTTATGTACATATATACAAACATACATACATACGTACATATGTATGTGATTTTGCCAGACTGTAAAAGTTTTACAGCCAAACGGTCGCAAATGGCCGCAGATACATTTAGCCAAAGTCCACCAAAACTACAAATTTATTGTGGGTAATTTAAACCAATTAGCCGCGTTTCAATTTCACTTGTTTTCCCAATTGAACTTTTAATTGCGCCCAAGCGTTTAGACAGCAAAGCACTTAACAAAAAACAAAACGACACAAAAGAATTTATACGCACAACGAAAACACAACTTTGATTTCAGTGGAAAACATAGAAACTACCAGTTGGTGCGTACATACATTTAAGACACTCGCATATACTTAAAACTTGCCGACTAAGGCATGAGGAAAACAATTGGAGGAGCACAAATGCATAGAAACACACACGCGATCGCTGGCGACACGCTCGTCCAATTCTACTCGTACCCCACCGTATGGAGTTAATATCTCTCACGCTTATTTTTCTTTTCAATATTTCTTCGATTTTCCAGCGTTAATACAATTCGCATATTCTTTCGTTGGATCCGTATCCGCCGTTCTATATCAGATCGACCAACCAACAACAATTAAACGAAAAGTAATCAGCGATACCGTTGTTAAACGTTCACACTCACTGACAGTTTGCCAAGTACTAAAGTCGCACACTTGCATACAATCGCCCGTTTCCAAGTCATTTTCATTTCTTTTGCCTTCTCTACCGCCTGCTGCGGCGACCTTACCCCACCCACCTCCAAAACTGGCATTGTTTTCCGCTTGGTATTCTGTGTATTCTATCTCCAGCCGGTCAGCTGCCAATCTAAAAGCATGCCAACCAACTAAGTATTCCGGCCTCCAGGTGTACTAACATACAACGGCAGTGAAGTCATTTAGGCTTTACCCGTTTGCGCTAGCGCTCGCTAATTTAGAATCTACTATTTACTGTTTGTTTCTAGTTTGGTCATTTTCATTTGACTTTTTTGCCCCCTTTTTGTGTTGTTGTAAGGAAGAAGCATGCCTGCCATGCTCCAGCTAGTGAGTTGTTTCATTTATTTCATTTTTTTCTTAGTGTTTTACTAGTGTGTCACTAAAGGCAGAGAACGTTTATTTTATTCCAATTCAACGCGTTCGTTTTCCATGGCTTTTCGCTGCTGCGGCAGTGTTCCACTTCCAGTTCCAGTTTCCAATTGTCAATTCATTTATAGTGTGGCCAGGTTAAAATTTTCAATGGTAAATTTAGCATTATTTTGCTTAAGCCTCGGAATTCAATTATGGCCGCGTTATATTTTTCTAACATTACTTAAAATATTAATTGAGTGATCACATAAATTTTCTTGAATTTTTCAAATTGACTTAAAAGAGAGGTGCATGAAAGATACATTTTATTTGATTTATTGACAGATTCAAGAATTTTATGTTATTCACGATAATATTTTTTTTATTTACTTATTTATTTATTAAGCGAATTCAAATTATTATAGCTTAAGTAGACATAATTTAAGGTTAATATACATTAAAACAAAAGAAATTACAAATAGCTATTTCTAATAAATATTAAAAAATTTCAATAGACGATCTTTTGAACATGAAAAATCTATCTGAACAAAAAGAGATTTTATTGAGCTCAATTAAGGCTCTAGTAATAGGAGAGACGATTTTGAAAAATCATCATAGAAAAACTTCGAACTACGAAGGGCTCTGCCCGGAATATTGAAGAGAATCCTCTCAATTAACACCAAACAGTCAACAGAACAATGGACCAAATCAGAAGTGAAAGACAAAGATTAGAAATTTCTCCTGTTCTGCCATGATTTTAAGTTCACGAATAAGCTTTTTTTGCTCTGCTTCGTAGGTAGCGACAGGATCCGAAAAGCGTAAATTATGCAATTCGAAATGTAAAGACTACTCTCTGGATTCCTTCAATTCTAGCAGCATGGCACGGATACCAAATGAAGCATGCAACGTTTGGAACGTATAAACGCCGTATACAAAAGTTTCAGCGTTTAAGAGTCAGAGGAATCGGAGCTATGACGCCTAACAAAAGCAAATCTGTTATTCGTATGAACTACAAAACATTAATAAATCATTTGAAAGAAATACAGCTAACCCTGCAAAACTGTTTAACGATCTAAAATAATGGCTTTCTCTTATAGCACGAAGATTTATATTTACATATAGATTTATATTTCGGTGAGCTTACGGTAGATATTTGCCGTACCCCGTTTAACTTTTCTGCTCCCAACTTTGAATTTTTCCTATTAATTTTAAGAATGTATTGATAGTTGAATTAAGACCGTAATTTCACACAATATGTCAGTTCTTTAGTCCAATACACCCAATAGGTATTTTTTTTTAAAGCCAGATTTTTTACACTGAATAACAGCAGTCTACTTAATTTCCAAGTATATTAATATTTATTTACTTAATACGCTAATGAATACAATAGATTCTTACAGGCTAAGTAGAGATATTTTAAGGTTAACAGGAATAAGAAGAAAGAGAAAGTACAATTAAACTATTTATAATAAATATACAAAAATTTCAATTGGCGATCTTTTGAATACGAAAAATCTACCTCAACAAATTTAGACATTTTATTAAGCTCAGGTCTCTAGTAATAGGAGCATTTTCAGCATAAAGAGATTTTGAGAGACCAACATAGAAAACTTCATAACTTAAGATACATTGGCAAAATTTGATAGAAATGCAGGTGAGAAATGAAACCTCAAACGCAGAGTTTTGGGAAGAATTTAAAAACTTTTTAATTTTCCTTATTTAGACAAATTGGTTTTTATTTTAATGTTAGTATGTCCTCTTGGTAATGCTGATTTGGGGAGAGGTTATAGGACCATGAAAATTTTAAAAATTAAAAAATGGAACTGAATTAAAACGAAAATGCCTAGCTAGCTATTTAATATTAAATGATTAAAGTTCTCCCGATTAGTTTGATGAATATGGCATTATATAATTACGATATTTATAATTTTTTAGGTTTTTTCTCTGTAGATCGTATGAACTGTCAAAACAACGATGCGAATTTGTCGCCAAAAAGCTGAGATGTCACATCACTGGACTGAGACACTGTAAAGCATTAATACTTCTTGAATTACAAAAGGATGATTAGAGAGTTGAAATGTGAATCGCAGACGCCATCGGCAAGTTGAGTGCCGAATTTAACGAAATTTACTGACAAATCGTAATGAGAATGACTGAAACTTTGTTCTATGTTTAAATAAAAGCTCGCTATTTTCAGTAAAAAAAAATGATTCACTGAAAAATAATCAATTAATGTTATTTTTAGCCGAATTAAGTTGAATTCTAACACTATATGGATCACCTTGTATAACACAAATCAGAGTTTTTGTAAAGTGTTTCATTCAAATCCAATTTTTGTATTCATATCTACTTTTATAGAACTAAGTGAACGTGTTTTAGCTTTATTTATTTACTCAATAGTTTAAAAATGTAAAATTTCTTACAGAATATAAAATAATAATATAAATATATATATATTTATATATTTATAAAAATAAAACAATATATAAAACAAAATATAAAAAATAAAATATCAAAATAAATATCAAAATTAAACTTACAATTTACTGGTTTCAGTGTAATGAATGCAAGTAAATGTGACATTTCTTACAATTTACAGAGAAAGTATCGTCTTAACTTAGAATTTACTTCAATTTTTCATAGAATTTAATATTTTCTAGTCTTATTTTATGTAGCGGCGCGCAACGAAGTGAACCAAAATAATTGTTTCAATAACTATAAATATATGAAATGATTATTTAAAATGTATTTGGTTTTATTGCTGACAGGAAAACAATTTTAAACCATTTCATTTCAATAATGATCAAAAAATGTTAGTCTATGTAAAAAAAAGTTTGTTTCTTTTGCCTAAGAAAATATGCTGAGTTACATACGCGTCTTGTGTAATATAATACATTCCAATTTAATTCCAAGGATATTTTTGATCTATTTCTTTTTAATATTATTTCTATTTTTATTTATTCATTTTAATAATTTCTGATCCTCTGGCTGCTGCGCTTTTCAAAAGCATAGCTGTGCTTTATATACAAATGTCTTTTATAATTACGCAAATGATCCGTTGAATGAATTTAAAACTAAAAAATTTGCACACTGTCGCTCTTCAACTCGGAAGCATAATCGTACTTTTTAATACTGTTTTCCAAAAATTTTGTTAACGAATTTCTTCAATAATTAATAAAACGGAATATCTTTTTTTTTTAATAACAAGGAAACCGAATATTTTTGTTTGAAAATTTAGGAAGTGCTTTGCGGGATTTTATTTTAACTTTTTCAACTTAACATTCACATTATTGGCATAAGAAACAAAAACTAAATCATTTTTCTGTTATTGTTAAAACTAACCCAATGCAGTTTCTTTCGCTTTTTTAATCATCTGGTCACACTGTTAATTTCCATTCGCTAGACTATGTGCGTTTTGACAACTCACTCAGTTGGTTCGCTCAGTTGCTGCTTTGTCATCGAAACTGGTTGGTTTCGATCACCCCTCCTACCCCGCTTCCATTCGTTTGTAAACAGAAATAAAAAGCGATTGGCGTGCATGGAGCGGTTTGTTGGCGTTTATCATTTCTCCGTTTTTTTCTTTTCCGTCGCTTCGTCTCGGCTGTCAGCTGTTTGTACTATATAATGTGCTGCTTATGTACAAATTGCCTTTTTTGCCTCTTTGCAGTTAACTCGCTGTTTTGCGTTTTGTTTACAGTTCACTCGCGGAGAGATCAGTTTGTTGTTTGAGTAGCGAGTAACTGGTTAAGGGCATGTTTACATCATCACAAAGTGTTTAATCTTAATTAGCAGATTGCGATGCATATTTTTGGCTTTTATTTGATTTTTTTATTTCAGTAAATATTTAAGTTTTTAAAATTTTGTTGCTACTTTTGTTAGAAAACTCCAAATAAATCGGCTTTTAAAATTATCACATCACACTTAAGTCACTTAAATATGTGCTTTGTGGATAACGCTTACATTTTATTAACAAATAAGTAATATAAAAAACCTTGAATTCAACGTAAGTAGCGAATTTTTCAGTTCATTTAATAATTAACAATTAGAAAAAATTGCTTTCAATGATGCGTCTTGCGCAGCATTGCACGGTTGAGGAGGGGAGGTTTTTTTGTCAATTTTCGAAAACAAAAAATATCGTACAAATTTATCGCTCAGCCACTTGGACGATACACAAATTTTGTTATAAATGCCCTTAAGCCCAAAAATTCACAGAAAATTCGATTATAAGCTGCAAGGGCGCCCTATGTGCACTTGGAAAAGAACTCTCGAAAAAAATTAAGACTGCAGCGCACTCTTTCAAATAAGTCAAAATCAAGAATCGTGACCGTTGTAAGCATTTTGTAGAGGCCCTATATCCAATCAGGGAGCCCAGGAATTAGGAGAGAATGGTGGCAAACATAAATACCAAAAAGAAGACGCTCACCCGGCAGTCGGTGCTACGTTACCAGATTTATATCCGGACTGTGACCCTTACAGTATTCCCCGTAATTGTTTGGGGAATGCTCATACCGCTACAGCAACAACAACTAAGAAGAATAAAAATAAATATTTTAGCTAAATAAACAAGTAAATTTTAATCGAACTTAAGTAATTTTTTAAACATTCGAGGCAAAAAGTATATATTTCAAAGCTGTTTTTGCCATAACTTACTTCTTTTATGTTAAAGAAATGACTTTTGTTCATTGTGATTATTTGATTAAAACAGGTTTAAAATAAAACTGCATCAACACATTTTTCAATAAACTTTTTGGACTTTCAAACCAACGTAAATAGGAGGTGTATGCAGACTTTTGTCCATCACTGTATGTTTCACATTCCTAATAGTAATGAATGACGTTTTTAGTAGATAATTTTTACATGTACAATCACATTACACCCCTTACCTCGAGAAAATACAACAAACATACCTACCCACTCGTTCTAGAATTTAAATATCATAAAGTTGGCCCTGCAGTATAAAATTTCTCATTTTAATTTGTTTCACTTGCAAACAAATACTGTAGCTATAGAAATTACTCATCTTCGCCTTTTATTATCCCAATTATTAACAATAATTCTACCAAGGCAACTCGATGAGCACATTAATACATACATACACACATATTTATGGATTTGTGTATCGGTATGCCAATACTAAAAATTACAATTAGCGTCGTTAATACTCTGCTGTTTTATTACACCATCTTAATTTTTACATTATTTGCAAAATTATTGAAGAGAAATTCGCAAATGATGCGAAAGCCTGACGATTTTTTGGAATTTGAGTCACCTTGCAAAATGCAGCCATAGGTATATTAGTTACGGCCGTTCTCTCAACTTCCTCTTACGGTGAATCTAACGAAACAGTCAAATCAATCCGTTGATGCGATGTGTTCGATTTGAGTTTTGGATTTAAATACATATTTATTATTAGGTGCGTTTCATAATCATAAGACACCTTTGGTATACAATTTTTGAACTACCATAAGCTCGCTTTTACCTTCCGCAGTAGCTTTTATTTGGCGCCATTTTAACAGTTATAGACTTCCATCAATTGTTTGTGGTGCGAAAGCTCACTCTATTTTGTAGAACCGTTATCTTTTTCCAAGAAGCTGCACTTTTACTAGTATTTTCGGCGTTTCATAATGATAAGACACCAGTCGAAAATAAGCTTCTGAAGAGATTGTTGTTTTGGATGACTTTAATTATAATTTTATTTAATTTAGGGGGTTCAATATTATCACAAGAGAAGCGTGGAAAAATTTTGGCCTACAAGCATTCAGACTTGTCAATCAAATTAATTGCAAAAAAAACAGGCAGAAGTCGTTGTGTTATCCGGAATTTTTTACGGAGTTCTGAGAATTACAACATTTTGAAGACCGTTGAAAGAAAATTATCACTATGAAGTCGAGAGCAGCGAGCAATCATAAGAAAAGCTTCTAACTCGACTGAGTCTTGCGCCAACTCTGCCGCTGTTGTTCAAAATAAGGTTTCAAAAACAATAGTTTGGCGCACATTACAGAGGTGCAATCATTTAAAATTATCAAAAATAAGAAAAGGATCCCATCTTCTGCCACAGCACAAGCTAGCGCTTCTTCAGTTTGAAGAAAAACACCTAGACACCAACTGGGACACAGTAAGACATTTGGAATATTTTTAATGTTGCCCAATTCCATATTATTTTTTAAAAAGGTTATATTTTCGGATGAAAAAAATGGAATCTGGTTGGACCCGCTGATTTTTTAAATTATTTGAAAGATTTGCGCAATAGCCCCTCTTATTTTCCATGCAACTTCGGGGCAGGTTCTGTTATGGTTTATGGTTTGCGGTGCGTTTACATCGAAAACAACCTTTGATATACAGTTTACATCATCGCGAATGAATAGTGGGGACTACAAAAATGTTTTGAAAAAAAGTCTCCTTCCTTTTATTCAGGATAATTGGGAAGTGCCCTTCGTTTTTCAGCAAGACAACGCCCGAATCCACGTAAGCAGGGAAACAAGACAGTATTTGGCCGATCGTTTCATAAAAACTATGGACTGGCCGGCGTGTTCTCTGCATCTAAACCCATTAAACATTTGGGATATATTAGTCAGAAGAGCGCTTACGCTAAAAATCGCCAATTTGACAACATCAACGAGCTTACAGCGGCAATTAAGGCGGAATGGGCTTCTCTGAATGTAAATTTACTTAAAAAGTTAGCAGAATCGATCAAAAAAAAAGGTTATTTTGTGTCGCTAAAGCAAATGGTGCTTCCATAGAATACTAAAATACTCTAGACGACAGAGAAAAAATTCGAAAAAGTATACTTTTGTTAAACGATCACTTTACTTAAACAGTGTCTTATCATTTTGAAACGCATGGAAATACGTGTTTGCTAAAAATTTTCTTTATGTATTAAAACCAGTTCTAAATTCTGTAATGAAAAAGATAACTTTTGTTACTTTAATCGATGTGTAAAATTTTTATTTTCCTCTGAAATCTATAAACTAAAATACTTTTTGAAAAATTAGGGGTGTCTTATGACTATGAAACGCAACTTATTTGTGGAGTGCGTCTTGATGTTGTTCCACAAATGGAGGGACAGCTTTTTAACCATACTTTTTGGATTTTTTTTGGTAATCAACCTTTGATTTTTGATAACATTTTTCGATGAGGTGGCAGCCCTTTTCTTCCATACAAAGTATGTACATACTCGAGTTTTTTATATAAAATAAAATGCCCCCCATCAGCAAAATCAGCAGTATTTTGTAGACATTTGAAACTTGTACTTTGTACTACAGGCCCCAAAAAATTTTAAAAATTCTGAGAAAGAAAGTTGCATATATCTTAATATGGAAATTCACGAACTCCACGTAAAATTTTTGATTTAGTACAGCTTTTTTAGATTTACCTATAGAAGGTTTATACGAGGAGTGCAACTTAATTCACTGAAGACATTTTTTTTTAAGATTTTTTTTTGCACGCATTTCTAAGGACAGAGTTGGGATGACCAAATTATCTCCAAATTGATCACCCTTTACTAATGTGAGATTCGAAAAACAATGGCGATGACTGTATGTCTATATGCACGTGGTGTATGTATGTATTAGGGATGTCAATCTCTACTTTTTTTTGAAACCCCAAGATAGTTGAGAAATTTTTTTACACGAGATCCTTTAAGTTTTCATCATCATCTTTGGTGAAGAAAAAGCTTTATTTGCAAAATTGGTTGAGCTTTTCGCGGTTGCAATATCTTTTTAGAAAAAAACTGGGTTTGCATTAGACGGAGAATTAGGTTTTAGAGGGCGAAAAAATAGCAGCCCAAAATTCCCGACACACCCTGCAGTTAACCTGAGGAATAAAATGCAAAGAGGGTTAATAGCATGCCGTATGATATGCCAGTGGTTTTGATTAAGGAAATTAATAAAGGGTGACTTTTTAGCTATTATCTTTTTAAACAGTTAGTTTAAACAGCTGACGCACTTTTCTTGTTTTGTTTCACTGTCAACATCTTCAGTTTGGTCTTTAACTTAACCATGAATCGTCTTACAAACGAACAATGCTTGGAAATCATTGAATTGTATTATAAAAATGCGTGTTCTGTTAAGAAAGTTTAAGATCCACTTTTTTATCGAAAAATTGTGTTCAGCGACGAAGCCCATAAGCAGAATTGTCGATTTTGTAGTGAAGACCAGCCAGAAGAACTGCAAGAGCTACCAATGTATCCAGAAGAAGTCACAGTTTGGTGCGGTTTATGGGCTGGAGGTATCATTGGACCGTACTTCTTCAAAGATGCTGCGAATCGTAACGTAACTGTGAATGGTGAGCGCTACCGTGAAATGATATCCAACTTTGTTTGCCCAAAATGCAAGAGCTTGACTTGCATGACATGTGGTTTCAGCAAGGCGGTGCCACATGCCACACAGCACGCGTAACAATGGAAAGGCGAGTTCGGTGTACGTTTATTTCACGTTCGGGACCTGTCAATTGGCCACCCAGATCGTGCGATATAACGCCTTTAGATTAATTTATATGTGAGATATCGGCCGAAACATTGGAAAGATTATGCCAAAATTGGACTAAGCGGGTGGACCATTTGAAACGCAGTCGCGGTCAACATTTGCATGAAATAATCTTCAAACATTAAATTACATGGACTGTACTATCGATTTAAATAAAAATTTCATGCATTTTTCTGAACTTTACGTGTGTTTTATTGAAAAACTTTCCTATAGCTCTTAAAAAATTTGTTCTACATATAACCCTTTGGTGACGGAGCCGCTCGACGGGTGAGCGTCGCTGAGGACGAGAGGTACGCAGTAAAGAAAATAAATACGTTCGTTATTACGTTATTAAAACTAAGGCTTTATTTAACACAAGAAAAAATTTTTCATGAAATCAAAAAATAATTATAAACAAACTGCTATCACTGTTATCACTTATTGCACGGATTTCACTTTCACTTCACGAAGTAATGCCGTCACCTTACGTCTTATCAGATTCAAAGTAATATTCCTCAGAACTGTCACTATCTAAATATAAAATACATATATAAAAATTCTGCTGGTTCCTTGGGCAGTGACACTGGGAGATTGAATCGAAGAACTGAAACTCGTTCTGACTCTACCGTCGTCTCACATCGTAAGTTTACATTATAAGGAAGATAAGACTTCATCGCTAATGGCCCCTAATGTCTGTGAATGAAAAAGTGACGCTTTTACTATACCTATGCGTATCTTATCGCTCAGAATGACAGACGTCGCGAACCTTGCAGATACGAACTAATTTGGGCGGATATATGCCAACGTGCGTCCCCAAAAGGTTAGTACAGTCAACAAGAGTTAAAGCAGAGTGGTGTTTCTCATCTGCTGGTTTTATATGCAATAAATTTTGGTCTCGCTTGGAGGATAACACTCTAAACAGTAATACGCTAATATATTTAAAATACAACAAACTCTAAACTACGTTTAATTTCGGAATAGTCCCAGGATCCCAAAAGTACAAAATGAGATCCCGAAAAGTCCGGGATCAGCAAAGTCCCGAAACGCAATACTTTACACACAATTCGCTAATGTATTTCAAGCCCAAAAAACTACGTTTGATTTCAGAACAGTCCCTCGATCCCGAAATTACAAAATGAGAGCCCGACAATTCCGGGATAAGTAAAGTCCCAAAAATTTGCATCCCTACTACATACATTTTCTGCACGCTTATGTACTTCAATTCATTACAGTCTAAACACAATTAAAAACACTTCCCAATGGAAAATTGATATTGAAGTCTATTAATATTTCTGAGCGATTTCCGTCTAATTACAAGCAGAATTGCAGTAGTTTACTTGAAATGACGAAAAACAAAACCAAACGAACCCAGAATGAAAATTAGATCAGCATTACTCAAATGCTAGAACAAAAGTCAACAACAATTTTGAGCGAAAGCAATCGATAAAAGTATCGCCTTGCATAACCGACAAGGCACACATACAAAAGTACGCATGAGCCAGTATATGGGTAACAAAATTTCAATATGAAAATACTAATTAGCAAAAGAGTTTCCATGCTTTGGTAACCATCAAAGTCTCAAGGCTTTTTAAGCGTAGAGTACAGTTAAGCTGCCCAGTACAGTTGCTCTTAAATGGAGGTTGAAAGCTTATTATTATGTCTGTAGGTAAATCATCTATGGGCTGCGCACTTACCTGCTCAATGTCGAAATCCCATTCCGGCGAGGGTGAACGTACCGAACGTTCTGTTGGTGGTGTGCCCTGCGCCGGTGAACCCTGCGGTTCCTCGGGGATGACAGCGAAACGCCCACGTTGCAATATGGGCGAAATTGCACCATAATTAGCTGGAATGTGAACACAAAGAGTAATCGGTCAGTGAGTTGTATGAGAGAATAAAGTAAAGGTTTTTTAGATAAAATCGAATAATTTTATAGACTTTTTAAGTGTTTATGAGTTACTGCAGGTTGTGTGGGAGTGAGTACTGCAATGCGTTAGTGTAAATTATAGCAAGCGGTCAGGTTGAACAGAGAAAAGTTTGCTCAAGAGATTCTCGTCTTATCGGTCATAATTGATTGCATACTTATAAGCGCAACGTTTTTCGTTAAGTCGAGCGAGGCTAAGTAATACGATTTCGGTGTCGCCAGTAACTGGGCATCATAGTATACAGAGAGAGTATGAACTATATTCACCTCTTACTACCTTCATGGTAGGTAAGGTACGGTACGGTGCACTAGACAGGGCTAGTTTCCTGGGGTGGCTGCCCTTGGCCGGAAAAAATCCGAGTGATTCCGGTAACGTAGAACCGGCTGCTATGGACAAAATGACGCAAACGCTATGTGGCAGACGCTAAATTACATTCAATGGGAGACACTTACGTCCTTTCTAAACTCCCAACCTCTGAATGCCATCATCGGAGTCCATTGAAGAGCTTCATAGATGAAGAGCAGACTAAACTCCTACCTATCCAGAATTGACGCCGACATACCCAACATATGTCCAGCATGTGAAGGCACTCCGCACGATACTAACCACTTTTTCATATGTCCCATCAAACCTACGCAACATCCCTTTCATTCTGGACCCAACATGTCGAAAACAGCAAGTTTCCTGGGCCTACCGTTAGATGAGCTAGACGAAGACGACCGGTAACTACATTACTCTGAGAGGGTTTAGTAAGATGCTGCAACAACAACAATACCTTTATGAACTCTGGCTCCCGGAGTATCGTTATCGGAATACAAACACTATCCATCGCAGACGAAGAGCTCCAGCTGACTTGTGAGATTCTGGTTACTGTAGCAGGTTAAACTTCTACTGAAACAGAATCGATCTGCCCAGCATGTGATTAAGGTGTCTTACAGGACACTAATTAACTCTTAACTTGCCTTCTTCAACCCTCTCATCCAGCATCTCTTTCTCTCTGGTGCCATCCTTTTGAAATGGCCGTTTTCTTGCGCCTGCCGTTGGATGAGCTCGACGACAACGACCGATGATTTTACAAAACTGGGTAAGCAGTTTACAATGCTACAACAACAAAGAAGCTTTCCACCTTTCGACGACACCATTGAGATAAAGTTCACACATAACTATTTAGGAGGATAGAGACACCATAGTGCTCCAAAGACGGCAATTTTGCTAATTAACGAAGCCTCGTAACCAAAAGTCGGCCTCATAACTAAAAAACTAATTTCTTTGTAAGGTCAGGGTCATCCGCCAATTGCTCTGTAACCCAATTATCGAACACAAAATCTAGTCTACGGTCGTCGAGCTTTAGTTTTTGAGTTATGTTAATTAAACTTTGTTCGGATGGAAACCCAGGTCTGGACGCAAAATCAGCTAAGTTAATCGCTCAATTATAATTTCCATCTGCTATACGGTAGTGAAACGTGGACACACAGAAGCTGCTGATTTTCGAGAGGAGAGTTCTGTGAAAAATGCGATAAAGGCGAGTGGCGCAAACGCTACAATCATGAACTCGAGAAACTATAGTATATGCGAACCCATCTGTGATAACCACAATCATGATCACATATTGCGGTCGAACACGGATTACCCACCTGAAAAATACTCTTTAGTAAATGCCACAGACAGAGAAGAAGCGGCCGCCCGTCGCTTAGATGGATTGGCGGTGTAGAAAAAGATGCAGGCTTATTGGGATTTTGGGCATGGAGCACACAGGGATGAAACCAAGGCAATTGAAGGCATATGCAACAGCAGGCGAAGATCCGACCAGGGTTGTCCAGCCAACAATGATGATGATGATGGTATTTTGTAATCATCCTATCGCTTTCCTTAATTCCTATACCTTTTAATTTTCTAAATTCGGCATAATTGAAATCGTTTAACATTTAGCCCTAACTAGAAGATAAATAATTTAAAAAGTCTTATCCTAGGTTGATTTGATAGTTTGCTTTCGCTCGTGATTTTCGTGACTATCAGTCTGTATTAAATCGCTGTAGAAAATTGGGAGTGAGGCACGTAAGACTGATTTGCTTGTAGACAGCAATAATATTCTTCGATGGCTTGCGGGTGTAGCGACTGTGGCCGAAAATATGCTACTTAAGCCAGATTTTTTTTAAGAGAGAATCCTCCAGACGTCATTGATCTTAATAACTCAATATTTTGTTCACCAATTTGATGAGAATTTTCACCAAATACCCATATAACTCAGCAATTGATAGCAAACAATCATTATTTTTCAGGCAGACAAAATTGAAGTGACTTTCAGAATCAAAAGCTTAACTAAAATTTTTAGAGACCTCAGAAGAACTTTACCACGCTATTTATCAGGCTTGGATATGCAAAAACCACAATTTTTTATATGAGGTTATGCACTGTTTTTGAAGTGCAACTTCTTAGGCGTCGATGGACGAGCGAGAATGGAGAATAAAATTTCAAGGCCATGCAACGTTTTGGGCATTTACGTTCCGCAAGAGAGAAAAAAGAAATAACGTAGAGGAAAAGGAGAGAGGGAGCTATACCTTATATATGTATGTATATCTTAGATACGCTTTGGGCTATTTTTCCTGAGTTTTTCCTTGTGTTTGCTAATTTCTAATGAGAAATAACACTGCCTACTTTTTGGCGCTTTTTAGTTGGTTCAAACTTGTAGGAAATATATTTTTTTGGGTGCCTACTTTTTGGCGTTATATTTCCTTGGTACCTACTGTTCGGGGCTTTTTTGTCCCAATTTGTTTGGGGTTTTTTTAGCCTGTTTTTTGGGGTTTTTTGGTGCCTACTTTTTGGCGCTTATTTCCGTGTGCTGTCTAGTGCTTGTGCGTACTATAAAGTGCTATCCATTCCGGCGTCGGATTTTTTGGTATTGCCTTGCAGTAATTTGTTCCGTTGCTGGAGTAGTGCGCGTTGTTACCACGGTTTGTGTCCGGCATTTACCTACACCGGTCGACCCTTCTCCGTTTTTTGTAAATTTTGTCTATTTGTATTATCTGCAAATGTTGTCAATTTAGTTAGATATATATTCTTTCCCTCTCTCTCTCTCTCTCTCTCATTCTCCCTCGGGTCTATCCCGCTTTCTTTGTCTGCTTTGACAGTTTCGCTTCTGTTATGTGTGATGTACTTTTTTGTTGTTGTTTTTTTTTTTTATTTTTTTGAAAAAGTGGTAACATGTTCTTCAAGTATAACTCTTACTCTTTCAAAACCATTTTCATAAGTAAAAAACTTTATTTGCCTAAGGGATATAATCCGTTGAATTTACAATGATTTTTTACTTGCTTCAGTGCTTCGAGCTTTTGGTGGGCCACTTAAAAAAAAAAATAATAATTGGCGCGTACACTTCTGTTAGGTGTTTGGCCGAGCTCCTCCTCCTATTTGTGGTGTGCGTCTTGATGTTGTTCTACAAATGGAGGGACCTACAGTTTCAAGCCGACTCCGAACGGCAGATATTTTTATGAGGAGCTTTTCCATGGCAGAAATACACTCGGAGGTTTGCCATTGCCTGCCGGGGGGCGACCGCTATTAGAAAAATGTTTTTATTAATTTTGCTTTCACCGAGATTCGAACCAACGACCTCTCTGTGAATTCCGAATGGTAATCAGGCACCAACCCGTTCGGCTACGGCGGCCACTTTATACTAACCCAAATAAGGACTTTTTGATTTTTCATGTATCAAAAGGTGAAAAATTGTACCCAGAATACCGTTACGACATTATAAAAATAATATCACTTGAAGTTGTCTAACCTCAACTATGGCCAAAAATTGTAGTTTTTGCACCTTTAAGCTCGAATATTTCGAAGTCTCAGATATGACAAGTCTATTTTGGCGGCCGCTGTAGCGGAATAGGTTCGTGTGTTACAACCATTCGGTAGAGCCCACAGCTGGTTTGCTGGTGTAATAATTGTAAATTTGTGTTCTTTTCATTGTTGTACTGAATTTAATTTTTTTATGAACGAGCGAATTTATTGTACATTCGGTCAAAAAAATATCGGGAATTGTTCATTAAAAAGCGTCTAAATTTTTTTGCTGGAATATTGGTACAATAGTGTCGCAGGGGAGTGAGTGAGCGTGATCTGTCAATTAGCTTTTTTGTTTTTTTTTTTTTTAATGGAAATACTTTATTTGCAATCTATCTTAGAATACAGATATTCAGCAAAAGAGATCTTATTACCTAATGACAGCATAGTATTTACACTGGTGCAAAACTACATACAAAACTATAGAATTTTTTTTTTCTTTTTACAATTCAATATTTTATGTTATTAGATTTAATTTTTTTTTTTTTTTTTTTTTTACTCGAAAATTGTATAACTTACTTTATGTATAACTTATATTAGAATTTTAAAATTTATTGGAGCCTTTTAAAAATTTCATATTTAGCTCTTTTTTTTTTTTTTTTTTTTTTTTTTATTATTATTATTATTATTATTAAATTGACAAATTTAAAGGAATGGCAAGTCTAAGACATGATTGCGCTTTAATCGTCTAATTTCATTGGTTGTGTCCAACAAGCAAATAGCATTTGTGTTTACATGGTTTGACAATCGTTCAATGTATCTCTTAGAATATACTGAGATTTCTCTCTTAACAAATGGAATACCTAGATCCTTGTGTATGGCTTCGTTTGTGATAAACCAAGGTGCATTAACAATTGTTCGCAAGGTCTTTGACTGGTAGCGTTGCAAAATCTCCACATTGGACTTACTAGCAGTTCCCCAAAGCTGTACAGTAGGTTCTGTTTTTATGCGGTAGATACGTTCCGCAAGAAACAGCATAAAAAAAAAACAGCATAAAAAAAGCTACTAGTTCTATAGTAAAACTATAGATACGTTTCAAATGCTAAAACCGCATAAATCTGAAATAATCGCATAAAAAAGGGCACTAGTCCCATATTATTACTATAGATACGTTCCATAGACCGCATGAATCTGAAATAATTAAATAAAATCGCATAAACAAAATATTGTATCTTTGAAAATTATATCTTTATATATCTTCCATACTTGTAGGATTAGCATTTCTGATGTAATCTGTGATGAGTTTTTGCTTAGCTGGTTTAGAATCTTGTTTATATGTACAATTCCCGATAGGTCGACATGCATTTTGTAATTTAAAAAAAAACCGCACTATTTCAAAACCGCATAAAAAAAAGCCGCATAAAAACAGAACCTACTGTATACCGTAGGTCCATATAGGCTTCAATATAGCTTTATACAATCTAACCTTGTTTTCCAGACTAAGTTGAGATTTGCCACCAAGTAGCCAGTACATTCTCTTGGTTTTATTTTTAAGCTGTTGATGCTTAGCTTTAATATGCTTTTTCCATGTAAGGCGTCGATCAAGATGCATTTAATTTATCAATCAACCGCAGGTTTGCTCTGCGATTTTCACTATGGATAAAAATATCGAACAAAGAATTTGTCTTAAATTTTGTGTGTTTGAGCGGGATTTCATGTGCCGAATCTTGGAAAATGTTGCAGAAAGCCTGTGGCAAGTTTGCTTTATCAAAACCACGTATCAATTCGCAACATTTTACACCATCAATTGGACATGAGACGCGTGGCTGCTCGACTCGTTCCAAGAGAATTGAATTTCTTTCAAATCGGAATCACCCAAAAAACCACGTCTAAGTCGATCAAAAGTGAAAGTTATGCTACTCGTTTTCTTTGATTATCATGCCGTTGTGCACTCGGAATTCATTCCAAATGGTTCTACGGTTGTTGTTGTTGTTGAAGTGGTTGAGTATTTCACTGAAATAATCCTAATTAGTGAGCAGCACCGTTTTACTACCACTGTCCTCGTGTGATAATGTTTTTTTTTGTTCTAAGTCAGATAGCAAATTCTTCATCTCGATGTCTGAGATCTCATTAATTTGCTTCAAGAATGGCTTACCAAAGGAGCGGAGTCATGCTCTAGCTAACCCTGGGCATTCACGTAAGTAGTGGAAAAGACTTTCCTTCGCCCCTTCCGCTTGACAACTTCTGCAGATAAGATTAGAAGGTAGGTTGAGTCTAGCTGCATAATCCCCTACTTTCCAATGGCCTGTAAGGTTGCAGTGATGTATGTATGTAGTTAATTGCTTCCATCTTCTTTCGGCTAATGCATGATAGTGTGAAACAATGGATGCTTTGGGGTGGAGACTGCCACTGCCTCTGCTATTTCTAGTGTCGAACCTTTTCTTGCTAGCTCATCCGCTTTCTCATTACCTCGAATGTTACTATGACCGGGAACTCATATCAGAGTGAATAAAGAATATTATTTGGAAGTTATGCGACGTTTGAGAGAGAATGTGCGTAGAAAACGGCCAAATTTGTGGAAAGAAAACGCACCATCTCACAAGACTCATATTGCGAACACTTTGTTGACCAAAAACTCGTCAAATATTACCGAACAACCACCGTATTCACCGGATTTAGCCCCCTGTGACTTTTTCCTTTTCCCAAAATTTAAATTTCCAATTCCCAGACGCCGCTAGAGGGCATTAAGGAGAATTCGCTGAAGCTGAAGAAGATCTCTTCGAACGCGTTTAAGAGGTACTTTGATGACTGGACTAATAGTTGGCATAAGTCTATTGCTTCGAATGGAGCCTATTTTGAAGGCGAAAAAACACATATTGATGATTAAACAATTATTTTGCATATTACTTAAGAATTTCCAGTATTTTTTTGACAGAATGTTTTACACTGTTTTCTGCTTGCTTGTTTAATATCTACGTCTCAACCATAAATACGTTCTCTTGTACGGCTGAAATTCGAAACCGACAGTGGGTATAAAACTCCAAATGATACAAAATTAAAAACAGTAGCGGTGACCCCTTAGGGCAATGGCAAATCCGAATATATTTCTGCCATGAAAAATCTCCTCTTTATGCCTCCGAAACGACATAAAAGTGCAGGCTTGTCAAAATGCACTTGTGTTATTCTTCTTTGCTTTGTTGCAGTTTTATTTTATATTTTTCAATTAACGTGAAGCTTTAACTTAAGCATTCAAAATCTACAGGCTCTTATTTTTGTTAAGGTAAGTTAATTTTTGTCCTGTACGTAAGTTGAAAGCCCTGCATAAGTAATGGCCGCTGGGCAAAATGTTTCTCTCTTTTTCCATGGACTTTTGTATATTACATTTAGTTATACTTACATGTGGGCATTAGACGAAAACGTCCGAAGGTCGTCTCTGGTGGTCCTTGCGCTGTCGTTGAGGTCACATGAAAGCGACCACGTCTGGCGGCGGCCACCTCTTCGTAGCCACTGCCACCACCGCTACCACCAGGCATTTTGTTGCTGCTGCAGGTTCGGGCTGTAATTAAATACAAAAATATACGTGCATAAGTATGTATGCCTATCAATGCAAAAACAACAAAAACATGTTAAAGGCGATTATAATTAAGTAAGTGCATACTTATGGTGCTACTGTACTTTTAAATACATACACACACTACTTCGCATGTGGATGTAGAGGCGAGTGCATACGAGCAGAAAACTAGTAGATTTTAAGCGCTAAAACCTTAAAGCGCGCACAATATTTATGGCATTGACGTACGAGCGACACAAAAAAAATATGAGATCAGAAAACAAATAACGAAAAGAAACCGTAAATAGTTTTACACAGCCAAAAATGTATTATAAAAAGTAGTTTGAGAAAGGGCTGCTTCCGCCGTCGTTGAACAGCCATGCAGCGGCCCTAATGGTAGGCAGACATGCGATTATATTTATGTGTGTATATTTGTTTTTGTTTCTATATTAATTTACAGCCAAAATCGAAATGCTAAACTAAAATTAAATAAGAAGTTGAAGGAAAAGCTGCGCAACGGAAATAGGCTTAAACGAAATTGTAAATAAGGTTGTAATATGACAGGAGATACGTATCTACCACGTAACGGTATATAAAGCATATGTCATAAAATGTTGGGGGCGGCTGACGCAACACGAATGACAAATGACAGATTGCAGATGGCAGACATATTGGATTGAAGAAGTAAGTAAAAAATTGCAGATAACCAGTGCCATTGAAAGGCAACGGAGACTGAAGGTAATGGCATGCAGCCCTGAACAGGAGAGCAGTTCAAATACTTTTGTGGTATAGAACTTAGCACCGATTAGAAATCAAAATTTGCATAAGCACCAGTAGCTCTGGTATAACAATGGGCGAATTTGTTCAAGTCGGCTCGCGCAAGGGCAGCCATTTATATAAAGGGTTCCCCAATAACCGGTGTTATTTTGAATAGCCCGCTATTTCGGTAGATGTCGCTTTTGAAACTGTCATTTTTTGATATTTGACAAGTAGAAACTACGCCATTAATAAAAATGGAACGATACACGCCTAAGCAACGCATTGAAATGATTAAAATTCACTCTAAAAATGGTGAAAATTTGGCAGAGACGGTTCGAAAACACGAACATTTTTGGGTCATCATGAAGCACCTTATCGGTGAAATTGGTGAAAAAATTCGAGTTGTTGGGACAAGTTAGTGACGTGAAGAAGAAAACCCGTGCACGTCGCTCAAGAACAGCCGAAAATATTGCTGTTGTAGCCGAAAGTGTTGAAGAAAACTCAGGTTTGTCTGGGAATTAGGCATTCCACAAACGTCATTACATCGTATTTTGCATAAAGATTTGGGTCTTAAGGCTTATAAAGTCCAGTTAATACAAAAATTCAAGCCGGCCGTTCATCAACAACGTCGTGGCTTTGCTGAGTGGGTCGTTGAAATGCATGAAATTGGTCCGGAATTCCATCGAAAAATCATCTTGAGTGATGAGGCCCATTTCCACCTCGGTGGCTTCGTCAACAAGCAAAATTGTCGGGTCTGAGGTTTAGAAAATCCAAGAGTTATTGTTGGAAATTCTCCCTGTCCTCAAAGTGTGACTGTTTGGTGCGGTTTATGGTCCGGCGGAGTCATTGGACCTTACTTTTTCAAAAATGAAGCTGGAGCAACAGCTACGGTGAATGGATTGCGCTATAGAGAGATGATTAACGATTTTTTATGGTTTCCCGCATCTACGGCTTCCTTGGGGATTCCAGTTTAGCGCTGTTCTGGCGATGTCATCCCGTAGTTTGCGCAATATGTTTCCGATCTATTTCCACTTGCGACGCATAATTTCTATGAGAACTGATGTTTGCCCGATTCAATTCTTGTTCAATTGTTTGCCGATCTATAGATTCTGACCATTTTCATAACCACTGGTCTCCGAGTATTGTCTTGGAGCTTAGCAGGAAGCATGGGACTTATAAGTCCTGGGGACGCATAAGTCCTGCTATGATACGCTTTTACTTTATATTTTTATCGAATTGTTATCTTAGTATGGCCAATGTGACGTGGAATCTCATTTCAATGCACTAACGCCTTCAAGTCTTGTCTAAATATTTAAATATTCACAGGCATAGTACAAATGATGACGCCACCGAAAACGCTCCAAATATTTTAAATATTCTTTGTTGTGCATATTTACTTATTTTCAGAGTTCCTATCTCACTACTTCGCAGCAGAAGAATTCCTTAACCCAAATATGTGGGCGTTTTGCTGATGTCATCTCCAATCAAATGGCTAAATCCTGCGTTTGATTGAAGGAAGAGTTCACAAAATCCACACAACAGCCAATACAAAGACAATGTGGACAAAAGGACGAAGTGCATATACATACATAGCACAGCACGACAACAATAAAAGCAACCAGAAAATCTAATAAGAAATGCCAATAACTGCAATAAGAATAAACAGCATTGCCAAGAATAAAA
Organism: Anastrepha fraterculus; assembly: GCA_037575425.1. NCBI lineage: Eukaryota > Metazoa > Arthropoda > Insecta > Diptera > Tephritidae > Anastrepha > Anastrepha fraterculus. Next base: position 131,958 of record JAYXIM010034454.1, on the reverse strand, counting down.
ATGATTTGTTTGCTCGCAACGGCGTCAACATGGAATTCCTTTTGGTTAACGGTACATACGAGCATGCACCGCGCTGAGGTTTAATAGACTGTGAATGAATTGGAAAACTATATAAGCATACACATACATACTTATATAACAGTTCTATAACCTTGCAGTTAAACTGACTGTCTAAAGGTTTAAGCAGAACTAGACCATTTCGACTTACATAATACTGGTTGGTTGGTTGATTGAAGTATACGAGTACGGGTGGAGGCAACACAAATGGATCGTAAGCGGTCGCACTTAACCAATACTGTCGCCTTATACCATTTCAACAGTTTATACGAGGTCTCTAAGTTTTGCTTATCCTGTCTGCTTTTATTAGGTTTTAGACCAAAAAACGGAAGTTCGTAGAGTTAATGCTCCAGAAAGTGATCGTCATCGATTTGTATTCACCTGCTTTTTATCGAGTCTAATTTTTATCGAAATGATTTCTCTGTCTTTCTAGCGACCAGTGGTTCGTATGAAAGCAAACCATGCACATATTTTGCGCGGTTCTTTTTACGCCTGCCAGCCGCCATATTCGAGTTTGTTTGTGTTTGACTACCATTCCATTGCAACCGGATTCAATGCTCACTTTGGATATGAAGCATGAAGTGTTGGGGACAATTTTTTAATAGCGTTCGCCCCTCGGCAATCAATAACAAACCCCCATCGACTACGTTACTACCATCAAAAAGCTTCTACGGTTTTGTATACACAATTGGCGCTTACATTCTTTGTTGGATTTTTGACATAACTCCTTTTTTTATTTGTGGTGTTTTGTCCGTGATGTTTTTCCACGTATGGAGGGACTTACAGTTTTATGCCGCCTTCTTATTTCTTTTGGTGTATCATGCCCGAGATTTTTGCCTTTTATTCGGTTACTCATTACTTTTCTGGTTTGAGTAGGCATAAAATACTTTCAAAGCCTGTTTCGCAGTGATTTGAAAGGATCCATAAACACATTGTAAAACGATAATCGAAGAGCACCTAATCGATCAGTTCAGTGTTAGGTGCTTCTCTTTATGCTCATCTACTATATGACCAACTATAATATGAATTACAGAAACCCTGTCGAAAGACATGAAATTATTTTAGTGCAATGACTTTTAAAAAAGAATTTAACCTTTTCAGCTAAGACAATTAATCAAATTCAGTGATAATATTAAGTTTAAAGTTACCAAAATAAGGTCTGACTCGCATGCTCCCTACTTCGAAAGTTATAAGTGCGGCAAGAGATTGTGTGCTTCAGTGCCACACTCGCTGCGTAAGCACCCAGTGCCCAGCACACAGTTTATCCTGTGAAAACAGGGCTAGAGTCTGAATATATACTCCCTTTACTTTTATTTGATATACTCAAGACCTAGCTTAAGGGGTTATATACAGTTAGAAGGCCGAAAAAAGCGAATTTTCCATAATTTTTTCCGAGAAAACTTTTAAATTTATTGATCTAAAAATGTGTACACATATTATATTATCTTTTAACTGTACCTATTTTAAGACTTAGTATTAGTAAAACTATTTATTTCGAAAGGAGCTAAAGCTGATCTCCGGGAGCTCCTCTCAAAAACGACGTTTTGCGGTGACCACTATATCTCTGAACTGGACCCTCTGAAATTAAAAAACCAAACAGATTTCATTAAAGTAATGTTAAGTCTAGTAATTAATCAAAGGAATAAGCAAAAAAGAAAACAATATTTGACAAAATGGCGGTTTCTCAAAAAAACAATCGATTTTTGACCAAAATTTCGGGCTTAACGCCTTTTTAAATTTGCGTTTAACTTCGAAAATATTCACCGGAACGATATACAATTTTCTGTGTGTAGTCTTAAGTATACGTACATACATTAAGAAAATAAAACAAAAAAAACTATTTTTTGAAAATTGTAACTGTATATAACCCCTTAAAGAACTTATCCTCTGTTTTAAAATTTGATGTTTATTCCTCATGCCCGCAGTTGCTTTTGTGTAGCAGCTAATCCGTTTTGTCTAAGAAGCTAAGCCGTCGCCGTAGACGAGTCTATTTATGGGTGATAAATTTACTAATTCAAAATAATTTTCATTATTTCGCTTCAAGATCGCTTCATTTTGTTCATCCGGTTCCTTTGTACGCTGCGAGATGTGCCTTAATACAGGGTTCGGAACTCGAATTTTAACTAACTTCACGGGCATCAGCGGTCTGTTACAAGCGGAATCATTTTGCCGAGAGTAAACGCGAAAAAGAAAATCAGTAATGAATTTCAAACGTAATTTCATTACATTATATTTGACTGGAAGATCACCACCAGCGATTGTTCGTGAGCTCGAGCACCTTAAAGTAAATAAAGTTTTTGTTTATCGCACCATTACTCGTTACAATGATACTGGTAGCATCGCGAAACGTCATGGAGGGGGTCATCAAAAGATTGCAACGTCACGTGAAATGGTTCAAAAAGTGAAGAAGCATCTTGAGCGAAATCACTGACGAAGTGCCAATCAAGTGGCGAAAGAACTGAAAATATCTGACCGTAGCATTCGCCGCATACTGAAAAATAATCTCAAAGTCAAGCCTGACAAGATTCAAAAGGCGCATGATCTCACACCAAAGCAGCATCAAGTCAGACTTGAGAGAAGGAAGAAGTTGCTTCGCTTGGCCGAAAGTGATCAATTTCCGAACATTGTGTTTTCTGACGAGAAAATTTTTCAAATTGAGCAATTCGTAAACTCCTAAAACGATAGGGTTTATTTGACCGACGGTTCAAACATCCCAATTTAAGTACCTAGGATGTTGGGCTTAGCGAAACATGGACAAATGACAGAGAAATTTGCTGTCGGATTGAAGCAGCGAGGGAAGTTTTCTTCAATTACAGGAAAGTTCTTTCCAATAAAAGTTTGAACATAAAATTACGTCTTCGGTACCGTAAATGTTACGTTTGGTCTGTTTTGTTGTACGGTGCGGAGGTATGGAACTAAAGGTTACGAGTATGAATAAATTAGGAAGCTTGAGATGTAGTGCTATGGCCGGATGATGAAAATATCGTAGACAGACAAAGTTAGTAAGTAAGAAGTCTTCACAAAACTTAGTAAGGGTATAGAGCTGTAATTAACGATAAAGCGCCGCAGAACCGCATATTTAAAGGAGAAGAAATTATTTAGATACGTGTCAACTATTAGCGTTAAGTATTTTTGCCGTAGTCTGTAAGAAATCACGAGTTTCTAGATTTACACATAACGAAAGTGAAACTTTCAAGGCAGACAAAGAAAGAGGGAGAGACGCGAGAGAGAATTAGAGAGAGAATATATATATATCTAAATAAATTCACAACATTTGCAGAGAATACAAATAGTCAAAATTTACAAAAAACGGAAAAGCGTCGACCGGTGTAGGTAAACGCCGGACACAAACCGTGTCAACAACGCGCACTACTCCAAGCGTTTATCACCCGCACAAATGCAGCGATTTCAGGACCACAGCAACGGCACAAATTACCGCAAGGCAGTAGCAATGAATCCGACGCCTGAATGGATAGCACTTTATAGTACGCACAAGCACTAGCGAGGAAAGGGAAATAAGCGCCAAAAAGTAGGCACCAAAAAAAAAACAAGCGCCAAAAAAATTGGAAGCAAAAAACGCCCAAAACAGTAGGCACCAAGGAAATATAACGCTAAGAATATATTTCCTACAAGTTTGCACCATCAAACAGGCCTCAAAAAGTAGGCAGTGTTATTTCTCACTAGAAATTAGCAAACACAAGGAAAACTCGGGAAAAATAGCTTAAGGTGTATCTAAGATATATATAAGGTATAGCTCTCCCTTTTCCTCTACGTTATATCTTTTTTCCCTCTCGCGGAACGAAAATGCCCAAAACGTTGCATGGCCTTGAAATTTTACTCACCATTCTCGCTCGTCCATCGACGCCTAAGAAGTTTCACTTAAAAAAATAAGTAAAAACCAAAAAAATAAATAAATAAAAATATATAAAACTAGCCTAGCATGAATTCAAAGCAGTTTTTTTTTAAAGCGCCTAATCTCATGCCATAAAAAGTGGGAAGATGTGATAGCTGAATTTATTTGTTAAACATCGCACGCAGGCTGGTAACTGGTATCAACATAAAATGAAGTAGTTCGGCGCCAGTTGCCTTTACTGCTTGGCTAGCGTTTGCGTGGTGGTAGGCAACAAGTTAATAAAAATCATCCCCCCTACGCTGCCTACACATTTCTCTATAATCTGACAGCTTGAGGAACTGCTTTATATGGACTTTGAGAAAAGTAATTTCTTTACGCTTTTTACTTATTCTTCATTCATTCATTCGATTCAAGTCAATGGCGCTTAGCGTCAAATAACAACACTGATACGTGCGTACATACATATGGACATAGGCATATTTTTATTAGTATTAGTATTAAATACATTAAGGATAATGAAATTTTTATTAGTATTAGTATTAAATACATTAAGGAGAACGAAATATTTATATTTTATATAAAAAATTTTATTGCCAGGGATTGGCTTTTGATGGCACTAAAGGTAAACGTATTTGGTTTACAGAAAAGTTTTACACATACATACATATTTGCACAATTCATACAATTTTATCGTGTTTGCTCATCTACAATACTTATGTGTGTATGTATTCGTAAAAAACAAAAAAAATAAAAATCAATTTATGTTTCATCTTCAAGGTTGCACAACTCGCTGCTATGCAACTTTGATAACAATCACGCAAATAAGAGTACAAATACAAACACAGGCATACTACCGTAGTGCACACACACATAAATACTCATACATATACATTTATACACACGTACATGGGTAATTGGCGCATTTATCCTTTGTTCGCCTACGGAGGCACCTACACTTTTGCGCCGCCTCTGAATGGTAAACGAATTTTATGAGAAGCCTTTTCAGGCGGAATTGACAGCTACTAGAAAAATCTTTTTCATTCACTTTACTTTCCCTTTATTTAATGAAAGTTGTGTTGTGCTCACAAAACTTCTGTTTAGAAATTTACAACTTTGAAATAATGCACAATAAGTTGCCCCTATTTCATAGATTCCTATGACGACTGCTTTTGGCTGTAAAATTCCATAAAGATTGACGTCAATGGTAACAATTCAAGCCATTTAAAGCCAATGATAACGAACGCGTACCATTTTGTTAAGGTTACTATACCCACGAACGGGTTTTACAATAAAGATTGCACAATTAATTGTTTTAACGTTTTTGATAACTTCTGCTCACGTGATAGGATTCTTGCATCGATAGAGCTTCTTGTGATAGTGCCGAAACTGTATTGCGCCGAAATTGGTCGGAAGTTGTGAGCTCTTTGAATTGCGTGCAAAATAAATCACAAGTTGCTCACGTTCCTACCTGTATACGAAACTTGGTTGTATATCGAGACTGCTGAGGCTAAGAAACAGTGAAATTGAGGGGCTTCTTACGTGGAAGAAGAAGGTTTTGTAAGTAAACGCAAGGAGACGGCCACTATTTATTTCTACCAAGATACTTCCTTGGTATGCAAGGGTGTGTTCACTATGGAAAATGTTGTTCAAGTGATCTACAAATGGAATTAACCGTTCAAATCCGAAGCAGCGCAATCGCGCTGTTGAGATTTTATGTCGAGAAAACTGAATACTCTTTTCGAACTCATTTAAAGAAAGCGTGGGTAATGGCGCTGTTTGAGATTCTTCGACTAACACTAAATGGGCTGAAAGGTACCCGGACTAATAAAGAAAGCACGGTTTTTATTTTTTGTTCAAAATTAGCTTTACTCATTAACGTAATTTCCATCAAGAACAGCACAATTCCAGAGCCGCTCTAACATTTCAATACGACTTTTGTAGAACGATTTATCTTTTGCCTCAGTTCATATCAGAGAGTTTCGACAAGCTCTTCATGCGAGCGAAATCTCTTGCCGGCGGCCAATTCGTTTAGGTCTGCAAACAGCCAGTAGTCGCTAGCAGCCAAATCTGGCGAATACAGAGGATATGGGAGCAATTCGAAGTTCAATTCATGTAGTTTTGACATTGATTTGATTGACTTGTGACACGGTCGTTTAAACGTTCCAGTAACGCTATATAATATTCCCTGTTGATGGTATTTCCCTTTTCGAGATATATATATATATATATAATTAGCACGTACATCCTTTTTGGGTGTTCGGCCGAGCTCCTCCTCCTATTTGTGGTGTGTGTCTTGATGTTGTTCCACAAATGGAGGGACGTACAGTTTCAAGCCGACTCCGAACGGCAGATATTTTTATGAGGAGCTTTTTCATGGCAGAAATACACTTGGAGGTTTGCCATTGCCTGCCCTTTTCGAGATAGTCGATGAATATAATACCACGCACACCTCAAAATACCGAGGCCAAACACTGCTCAGAATTATCAACACGTGTTTGCTTTTGGTCAACAGTGAGCAAACGCGACACCCACTTTGAACAGCGCTTTCTCTAGTCAAATGCTCATGACACATAAAGTCAACCCAATCTTTTGATATGTATCTTTCGGATCTCAGCTAACTCACGCAACTTCATTTTTCGATCATTCAAAATGGCTTTGTGGATTTTTTTGGACGTCGACTGCATTGTGTCTCTTCGGCCACGTTTGAAGTCAGCAAGCCATCGATGGATGGCATGACACTTTCGAAGCCATTTCCTCGCTGCGGTGTTTTCCCCATTAAAAAGCAGCGAGAAATTAAAAAACGAAACTCTTTTCTCATTCATTGTTTTGAAAATAACAAAAGTAGCGTCACTCTTAGCACAACAACTCACGAACTAATGAATAGAATGTCATGAAATCCTAACAGTTGTCTTCTTAAGGTTAGTAATAACTGAAAAAGAGATGAATGCAATAAAACTAGTGCCATCTATGTGTTAGCCCCGGGACATTTCAGCCCATGTGTAAAGTTGATCAATGCACTTTTGTCTCGATAATCCACGTCAAAAATCATAATAAATCATTGCACGAAAATTTCTACGAGTTAATTCCATCTATACAAGAAATAGACTACTCTACAGCGTCTATCAGGCAGAGGTTCTAACTATAAACGAAGTGGCTACATATCTAAATACGTATGCAATAAAAAAAACGAATATAAATATATTCTCGGATAGCCAGGCGGACATTAAATCACTAAGACCAAAGGTTGCACAAGAATGCCGGGTGGTCCTAAATGATATTAGTGACGTATTCAAGGTCAGCCTTATTTGGGTTCCGGGGCATAGAGATATTGAGGGAAACTGTAAAGCTGATGAGCTAGCCAGAAAAGGTACTGCTCTTCAACTGCTCATTGATAAAAGTACCATTGGAGTATCTTTGGCCACGAATAAACTAATAATCAAAAAGAACATTATCCAACAGGTCAATAGTTCATGGAGAGATGAAGCCACATGTGTAACAGCTAGGCTACTATGGTCGCAAATAAACAACAAAAAGACAAAGGAATTGTTTAGTCTCTCAAGAGATGATATCTCGAAGGTCGTGGCTTGTACAACCGGTCATTGACTATTTGGCAGGTATTCCTCGAGACTAGGAGTTTTCTACCATGAATATTGCACTTGAGGAAGAGTAAGCAACTGTTGAGCACTTCCTTTGCAATTGTCCAGCCCTAGCTAAAATCAGAGCAGGTTGTCGAGGTAAATACTTTTTTAATTCTCTTACAGAGCTGTCTGGCGTAGGGTTGGCTTCAATTCTACGTTTCATAAGAGCCACAAAATGCTTCCACGAAGGAAAGTAAATGGAGTTCCCATGCAACACAGTGGTATCACAACGGAACTGTAAGGTCTAAGTGAGTTGGTCGCGCAGACCGACTACCACCATAACCTAACCTAATCTATGTAATTCCATCTTTTGGGCGAAATGAATTTTTCAACTCACTGGAAAAAAAAACAAATAAAGTGTGTAAATAAGAAGTCATATGTGTAGGTTTAGATATAAATTTATACTAAAAAATATCAAACGTTTTGTTAAAAATATCGCATTATTGCTCATCACATGTAGCTTCGCAAAGGCAATCGGGTTGAAAGAAAGGAAACCTTTGTACAGGGTGGGCCATATGGCGTTTGCGTTTTGTACCACCTATTTTTTGAGAATGGTAACACAAATGACATGTTAAATGTGTTCATAATTTACTTAAAGGTTTGGCATTTACGAAATGGGACGCTATACGCTTTAATAAAATTGGGAAATATTGAAAACCTATTTCCAAAGTGGTGAATCTTCTTCTTCTTTTTTGATTATCACATCGGTGGCTACGTCAATAAGCAGAATTGTCGGATTTAGAGCTCAGAAAATCCACACGTTACTGTAGAGAAGAAAATGCATCCACAACGAGTCACTGTTTGGTGCGGTTTTTAGTCTGGCGGCATCATCGGGCCATTTTTTTTCGAAAATGAGCGAGGAGCCGCGGTTACCCGTAAATGGCGAGCGTTACCGTGACATGCTCAACGAGTTGTTCCCAAAAATTTAAGAGGATGACATGGACGACATTTGGTTTCAACAGGACGGTGCAACTTGTCACACTGCCAAAGTTACACTCGAACTTTTGGCTACCGTTTTTGAAAACGGAATAATCAGCCGAAATTCCGATATCAATTGGCCGCCTCGGAGCTGTGATTTAAGCCCGTTGGACTATTTTTTGTGGGGAGCCGTTAAGGACAAATGCTATGCGAACCATCCAGAGACGATTGATGCTTTAAAACACGAAATCGAAGTTGCCATTCATGAAATTGGAGCCCAAACAATCGAAAATGTGCTTAAAAATTGGGTTGATCGAATGGCCTACTGTAAAGCCAGTCGTGGCAGTCATTTGAACGATATTATTTTTCATTCATAAATGACAATGTTCAATCTTCAAAATAAAAGGAAAAGTTTGAAAAAGTATTGATTAGTTTTTTTTTATAGCCGATTCGAAAAGCCAATTTTACATGGCCCACCCTATATTTGGGCATATTGTAACCAAAAAAAAACGTTTTTTTTTAATTCTTCAGTGACCATCCTCTTTTGAAGATATTTCCGTTCACTATCATTCTCACATTTTAAATTTTTAAGTACACAAAAATTAAAATTCACTTTCAAGTGCGTAAAAATAAACTTACTGCTTCCAGTTCTTTGACGTTTTATTTTGGGCCCGAGAATTGTTTTTACCGGACATTTTGCACCTTCTCTCATTTGCGCGCGTTCTTTGCCTAAAATATATATTTAACATAATACGGAGTGACAGATATTATTTAAGGCTAATTAAAGCAAATAAGATATTGGACTGGATAACTCATATTAAGCTGAGCGTCTGCATTTTTCGGAGGGAACAAAATTTATGGCACACCATTCCTCAATATATTTTAATTTATGACATACCATTTCTAAACTAATCAACAGGCAACGGTAATGCTGAGCACTTGGCACTAAATAATATGCTAAATATATTATGTACTTGTGTGTGTGTATCCATCTATGTATGTATGTGTGAAATTATGTGACATCGACGGGTAATACTCACCGCTACGATTTGTTGACTGCCACACTGTCGGTGGCGGCGGCGGGAAACTGAAAACTGTCTGAATCGACGGATTTACGCCTTTTTTGTTGTTGTTTTTTACGAGTTTTACTGTTGCTGCTATTTATTTTAAGCAGGCGGCGTAAAAATACTTCTTTATTTTGTATTTTTTTTTTTTTTGCTTTTTTTTTTTAACAACTCGAGCGCGCGAGGGGGAGAAAAGCGTTGCACTCGACTTGACTCGCGTCAATCCGCGTTAGTTAATTAAGCCGCACGGCAAAAGTAAGAACAATTAATGAACGTGGAAATTTAAATTCCCCGCTTTTTCTCTTTTTTATTTATTTTTTAATTACGTTGCAATAATTCGCGCGGATTACAATTTTTTGAATACACTTAGTAACTTTTTTGTGCTTCAGCAATAAATAGCGGATTTAATAGTAAGCATTTTAAAATTACTGGTGAAATTGGCTTTGCAATTTTTTCACTTTATTTTTCTCTCTTTAAATTTTATTTTAAAAGAAGTATATCAAATTTCACGTTATTTTTCTTATTTTTCAATTTTCTGAATTTTTTTTTTTTTGGAATTTGTTTTAAAACTTAACACAAATCTTTAATCAGCAGCTAATCGCCTTTAATATTTTTTTGTTTCACTTTTTTAGTTTTGCTTTGCCTTCGAAAAAATAGAAACAAAATCAAAAATTGCATTGAAAACGCAATATTATTAGAAATAAAAAATCATTTTTAATATTATTTTGTATAACATTTTTCTATAACTTTTTTAAGGTGGTTTTTTTTATTTAAATTATTATTATTAGTTTTTAATTTTTTTTTTATAAACAATTTTTTTTTATAATAATTTTTTTTTATCATAATTTTTTTTAATGAAAATATTACATTAAAAAAATAAAAAAATAATTGGCGCTTGCACTTCTGTTAGGTGTTTGGACGAGCTCCTCCTATTTGTGGCGTGCGTCTTTATGTTGTTCCACAAATGGAGGGACCCACAGTTTCAAGCCGAATCCGAACGGCAGATATTTTTTTACTCTCCTCCTAAGCTCCTCATAAAGCTTTTCTATGGCAGAAATACACTCGGGTGTTGGCTATTGCTTGCGAAGGAGCTACCACTATTAGAAAAAAAACTTTTTCTATCATTTTGCTGTTTTATCGCTTTATTATTTTCTTATGATTTTTCTTACTTTTTATTTATTTTGCTTTGCTTGTGTGAACAGTTCCTTGATTGCAAAAAAATTTGTTTTTGTGTTTTTTTTTGGAAATGCAAAATTATTAAAAATAAAAACTCACTTTTATTATAATTCTACTTTTCTTTTTTATGCCTATTTTTTATTTGCTTTGATTTGATTGAAAAAAATTTTAGTCCAAAAAATACCGGAAAGTTGGCAGGTCTTTCAAAAGCGAAATCAGCGGAGATTTTTACGATGTTAAATTGCCGTAAATATTCCCAGCGTGAAATAGTAGGCCAGTGTTTCAAATATTTAAAAACAACTGAGAGCTGGAGAATAATTTAAAGCTGAATAAAATAAGTAAATCAAAAACACAAAATATTTTTTTTTTTCAGATAAATAATATACTTGTGTTACAACCAGGCTAATTTGGTCGCAAAAGAAAAGGTCAGGAGAATTACTCAACCTCTCAAGAGCGAATAGCTCTCATGAATACTGCAGACGTTGTAGAGACGAGGAAGAAGAAGACACAGTACAACACTTCCGCTGTAATTGTCCAGCTTTAGCCAACAGTAATGTAAGGTTATTAGAAAAACACTATTTTGACTCTCTTACGGAACTATCTGGTGTTGCGATAAAACCAATCCTACGCTTCATAAGAGCGCCTAAATGGTTCCATGATGAATAAACACTGAGGTTCCCGTGTTACACAATGGTGCCATAACGGACCGGTAAGGTTTAAGTGAGTTGGTTATACAGACCGACTACCACCATAACCTAACCTAACCTACATAACTAAGAAAATCGTCGAAAACATTGGCAGATTATTCGAAAAACTTAAGGAGATGATGTGGTAAAGCAGCCGGAAGTAACGCTGCGACCAGACTTGCGGAGTTTCATTTGAAACGCTGTCGTCCTTTCAAAATTCTGAGGCCAATGAAGCTGAAGCCTTGAGCACTTACAATGGGCAAAGTCTAATAAGAATCGGACGCAAGATGACTGGTGTAACGTTTTGCATCTTAAAAGTAAATCAAAATATTTGTTTTTTTTCAAATCGCATGGTACGTATCACTCTCACATGAGTCATCCGCACAAATTTTTCAAGACAATACCAGAGATTTATACGGAGAAGATCTCATGAAAAATTCAACAGTTGCTGTATTGTACAAAGTCTGCAGGAACCATCTTGACTCAGTTATGATACGGTCAGTGATCAGCAGTAAGGATACAGCTCGTTAAAGACAGCAAAATGGAAAGGTTCATGCGGAAAATTTAAGAGGGGAACTCATCATCATTTATATTTATACATAAAGCTAATTCAGTCACGGAGTTTCAGAAAAGCCTTAAAGAGGCCTGGATACCAGTTTTAATCCAGATTTTTTGAGTAAGGCGAAACTTGAAAAATCTTAAAGAAATCTATGAAATATACATAAAACAAATACGATACAAAGGGGCATCCAAGAGCAGCACCTTGATGGTGTAACGACGCAGGACAGAGAAGCCTGGCACATGAGGACAAGAGGAAAAAAACTTAAAAAAGAACCAGGCAAAAAGAGAGAGAGAGAGATCGGAAGATTTATAATTTTAGCGTCGTGCGTCAATCACAATTGACGCTAGTGACATAGAAAGACTTCTGAGAAAACAGACATGGAATGGAGCACAAAAAGATCAAAATAAAGATTTCCAACATCAAAATAATATTTTTATTTAGTAAAAAAGTTATTCAAATACAAAATTTATTAATGATGATTCATTTTGCGCAAATTGTTTCAAAATTGTTATAATTTTCTTTTCAAAATTTTTATTCAAAAAATTTTTTTTTAACTTTTTCTCAAATTTTTTAAATATTGGTAAAAAAGTTATTCAAATACAAAACTTATTAATGATGATTAATTTTGCGAAAATTGTTTCAAAATTGTTATAATTTTCTTTTCAAAATTTTTTTTCAACAATTTTTTTTAACTTTTTTTTTAATTTTTTAAATATTGGTAAAAAAGTTATTCAAATACAAGTTTTTTTAATGATGATTGATTTTGTGCATATTGTTTTAAAATTGTTATAATTTTCTTTTCAACATTTTTTTTTCAAACATTTTTTAACTCTTTTTGAATTTTTTTAGATATTGGAAAATGTTTGTGAATTTTTTTTTTGTTTTATTTATTTTTTTATTCAACGTTTTAAACTTTTTTTCATTTTTTACATTTTTTAAATTTTTTGTGGTAGAAAAATTAAAATTTGGCTACACCCCTTATTTGGCTTCTTCTACCATTTGGTGTTTCATGAGCGGAGATTCGAACCTACACACTTACAAATAGTATTCACCCACCATTCGGCTACAGCGACTGCTGGAAAGAGGTATCTTAAACAAAAAATATACGAAGAAATATAAAACACTTTTCGGGGGAAAAATTTTAAATTATACAAATGTTTGAATTGAGTGGTTTTGGTTAAAGAAACTCCCAATTCCTGATTTGCGTTCTATCAACAATCTTAAGAGGGAACAAGTTTAGTTCACTCTACCCGGACTCTACTGTACTAAGTTAAGCATCTAGTAATTATTTATCGGTTTTAACAAAGGATTGTTGAAAAGTGAAGTTTTGTTTTGAATATTTTTACGCCTTCAAGTCCGAAAATTATACCGCGCGCACTGTTTTTCTTTTATTTATTTTTTTATTTTTGGTTTCTTGAAAATTTCAACCATTTTCATTTTTAACTTTTTCACAATTTTCTCTCAACCGGAACCGTATTTTAAAATATTTCACATTTTTGTGAACCTGGTTTTTCATTTAATCGCTCTTTTCTTTCGCTTCTTAAGATATTTTCTTAAATTTTATAAAAATTTCACTAATACCACCACGGCAGCGCTTCAGAATTTTCGCGAGTTTTCCTGCCTTGCAGTCAAAAGCCAGTTAAAACACAAACTCAGAACGTAATTTTGCCACCAACACTGCTGCCACTTGGTAGTTACTGCGACTATTGATTTTGTGTTAGGTTTCCGTTGCGTTGCGCTGCTTTGCTTTGCGGCGTTTATTCACCGAGGTGTCTTTTTTTATGTTGCTGAATTTTCTGGCACGCGCCGACGAAATTGCTATGTGCCACTGCCACTACTACTGCTACTGCTGCTGCAGCTGCTATTGCTGTTGCCTTTGCTGGTACAGTGCAGCACCGGAAACTAAGTGCAGCGCATTGCAGCACTTCTTTCAGTTGGCCCTACGTGTGCACACACACATACGCAGACGCAAAACGCACACCTAAACTAGCATATGCTTGTGTTGGCTGTTAAAAAATCGTTGCAGAGTAAATTTTGCAAACACTTTATGCAATCTTCTGTGAACTTTGCTGCTTTTGGCAATCGTTTTTCCCCTTAATTTGCTAAATTCATCATAGTTTGACGTTTTCCTTAAACGAACTATCAGCAAGAACTGAAACTTGTAAAACTGGTAGCACATTCACAAATATTCACACACCCTATGCGAAGTTAACTAATAATGAAATTTTTCAGCGCAACCAAATTCTCAAACAAGACCAACCGAAAATTAGTCACACTTCGCGGAAAATTTTTAAAATTTTCAACAATTCACAGACCACAGACTTTTTTGTTTTGAAAATATTTTATTTTTTCACAGAAATAATTCTTGTAGTAGCTTCTGTGTGCTGGCTTCGAACAGCTGCAATACATTAGCATTCGCAAATAATGTTCCACTCTTCGTTCGAGAAGACAGAAGACATGACAGGTATGGGAAAATGTCTATTAACTTGCTGGCCTCTCCTCTCTTGCGCGTTGCCAATGCATAGCTACTTGGCATGATGCTTTTTCGTATGGCACTTGGCGCTTTTCCCGCAGCTTATTTTCATGAGTTTTCTCTCGCTCGCTCGCTCGCTCACTCTCTCCCTCGCTTTTTCTCTCGGTCGCATGTTTTTGTTCTCTTTTATTCTTTGTTTCGCTGAACCAAATGTTCGAGTATATAAATAAACTTTTGAGTTCATTTACATTTCAACATTTTACGAATTTTTGCATTTTCACGTTGACGTTATAAAATTTCGTTGCTGAAGCAGCAGAAAATTTCAATAAAAGCTATGCTTGTGAAACTTTATTTCGGCGTACACTGCGTATGCGTGACGCGGAGCAATGCACGTGCCATTGATTACGTATACGTAGGGTAAGCCGGCTAGATTATTCTGTAAATATTGAGTGCAATAGATGACACCAACCGAAAGTGCGTGCCAAAAATTTCAGTTAAGAAACGTCACGCGGTAAACTTAGACATTAGTAAACAACTCATCATCACTTCCATTTGAGAAGAAGGGCGTCACGTTTGTGCTACGTCAAGCGGATGCCGCTCATTTACTTCAATTGTGGCATAGCTGAAAAAACCTAAAGGTCGAGTAAAATGGCTACAAAGTTTCCAGTTTACTATCCATCCCTTAGTAGAAGTAAAGACTTATTTTCATCTAATGAGATACTTAATATATATTCCCATGCAGTTTTTACAGAGCAAAGAAGAAAAGTTTGTGGTAAGTTCTGCATACTTAGCTAAAAGAAAAACTTTTTTTATTATGACTCTATTGAAGTAGAAGAACGATATGAGCCAAATAAGTATCATTGAAGTGAAGCATTGTCGTTTGCTTTCAATGATTGCCTAAATTTGCGGAGAGCCCCCTGTTAGTAAAACAGCGCTTCGCTAATGGTTTTAATGCCATAAAATTGGTGATTTCACTATAAAAGGCAAGGAGAGTCCGAGATAAATGAAATACTACATAGGTGCAAAATTAGTGGCAAAATTCGATGAAAATCCATGTCAAATGCAACAAGAATTATTTTGACGTGGGAATAACCCACACAGAAAAATTGGATGGCCAGCAAATCAAGCATTTAAGGCACGAAATTCGAAACACCCGGTGGGTTCAGCTTGGTATGGTGTACTGTGAGCCCCCGAAACCTGGTAAAATCATTACAGAAACGCGTTACCAGGTAAAACTAATACATTGCCAGTTGAATAAATAAATAAATGACGCATATACTTCTGTCAGGTGTTTGGCCGAGCTCCTCTTGATCCAAAAATGGAGTGACCTACAGTTTTAAGCCGACTCCGAATGGCAGATATTTTTAATGAGATGCTTTTTTCATGGCTCAAATACAATCACAAGGACACGTAGACGCGAACCTACGTACTCGGAATGGTAGTCACGCACCAACCTATTCGGCTGCAGCGGCCGCTGAATATGAAAGAAAAAAAGTCACAATACAAGAAAGCATACCTCACTGACGGCTCCAAGATAGAATCGCCAGTCGCAGCAGGAGTTTTCCCTAAATCAGTCAAACTATCTACTTCCTTAAAATTGACGAATACTGCTAGTGTTTTTCAGGCAGAAGTCTTTGTAATCCTGCAGGCATGCAAACTGCTTACGGAACGTGGGCAAGCGCGGGAAATATATATAAGTATTATTAAAGGCGCTCACAACGTGTTTAGGTGTTTGGCAGAACTACTCCTCCCATTTGTGGTGTGCGTCTTTGGTGTTCTTCTAAAAATGGAGGGAGCCATAGTCTTAAGCCGACTCTAAACGGCAGATGGTTTTTTATAAGGAGCCTTTCCATGGCAGAAATACACTCGGAGGTTTGCCATTGGCTGACGAGAGGCGACCGCTATTAGAAAAGAACTTTTTGTATCATTTGGTGTTTCATGCCAGGAGATTCGAGAGATGATATGATAAGATATGTGAGTTATTATCTTCCCTCTTAGTATTTATTTGAATATTTTACTAGTTAGTACCTGGTAGGCCGATTACAGCCTGTGGTAATTTCCTAGACTCGCATCTTTTAAGTCACGCGGCTTATCAAACAAAACAGAGCTCTTATGATTTTTTAGTAGTCGACTAGTCGAATATTTACTTCATAAGCCAAATGAGAATTGCAGATATCAGGGAATATTCATGAGTTATAAGTTATTAGCCTGAGTCTTATAACACGGAAATTTTGAGTGGAGTCCTGCTTTTAGTTAGAAACGTTCGATTTCAAAAATATAAAAAGGAATAAATCAAGTAATATCAGAATTCATTTTCGATCGTATCTGAATACTTCGCTATGAAGCTTAAATGGATACCTGCTCGCAGAGGCTTTGCAGTAGACTGTATCGCGAATTAGCAGGCTAAGGGTGGTCTACTACGAGTAAGTTCTCAGCACGCGAAAACACTAACGTAGAAGGTCGCGAGGTCTTTCTGCCCACGATAGGGATGGGGATCTTAAGCAGACACTGTTAGTCAATATAACTTCATGTGCCTTCAGCAGCGGCTGGCTAAAGAATGGCGATATGAAATCATTTTAGCACTTTCTCTTCAGTTTACCTGTTTTAGGGAGACTAAAACTGAAGCAGGCTAAGATTTTTAGCTGAAATTTTACGGCTCGAAGTAATTCCAGTCTCAAGACATGTATACCTCGCGGATAGTGCTCCGTAAGAACACTCACGAAGTTTGAGAGCTGAGGTTTTGTCATCCTTAGAATATCCCTCCAGAAGTAGCCAGAAGGATTTCGTGACCTTATAAGTTTGTGTACTTGCCCAGTGCTCGCTGAGTTTACGCGAAGCCCATCGTTCCAGGATAGAGCACAGCTTATCGTGCGCCTCGCAGTTTCCCGCAATGGCGCTATGACCCAGACCCAGGTACCCAGATTAGCTTTATGTCAAAGAATTCGGATGCAATCGAAAGTGCAACCAGGCATTCCCTGACCAGTTTCGAACGCACCGTAATTGAGTCTAGGGCCTTAATTGCCGCTTGGCTAACGGAGTAAATATTTACTTTCTTAACAGTTATTACGCAAGTGAGTAGCCAATCAGCTGCTTCATCATTAAATCATTATATTTGCAGCATTCTTGGCTTTTGTTTACATGCAATAAATTTCGCTAAATTAATTAAGTACACTTTCAATTGAAAAACTAATCACATACATACATTTCAGTCACCACATTGCCTTCGCACAAAATTTCAAACACATTCAATAAAACAATCATTGCGCCCGTTCGAAAAAATTTACCAACGAAAGCTTTCTTCTCGAAAATGTCTTGCGCACATTTCTGCCATTGTTTTGTTTTTGTTATTTTTTTTTGTTTGGCCTTTTGTCACACGTTACACAAATTTTATAGAGAGTTGCCAAAAATGCTACGAATTCATCAATTTGAGGGTGAAAATCGAAGAGCATACGCCCGCATTAGCGCATCATTCAAGCCTCAAAGTATGCTCCGTCGACGAAAAATAACGGTTAACCATTAGATGTGGTGTATGAGAGAGAGAGAGAGAGAGAGAGAAAGAGTAACCGAACAGCGAGTTGTGCTATAGAGCGAAATTGAGAGCGCGCTGGCGCAAAAAAGCATGTGTGCACAGAAAAGCCGCTATAGCCAGCAGAAAACAAATAACAATAACAAAGCGAAAATGCAAAAATTAATGTATGTATGTATGTGTACTCGTTTGTACGTACATATAACTAAAATACAAAATACAGCATAAAGTGTTTGTATTTGACTCACTGGTTGTCAGCTGTATGTAGGTGTAACTATGTGACTGAGGTAAAAACACGTGAGCGCGCTTTGGTGATAGCGACTAGCGGTTAGAAGCCGACATGGGGTATGTGTGCGAAAGTACGAAAGCTGGGTGGCGAAAGAATGCATTTTGCACCACATTGTTGCATTGGTTGGTTATTTACTAAAATGGCGTAATTTTTGTTCGTTGATTGGCATGTTTCGACACATGTAGCAATAAAAACAAATACTGATTTTATTAATTGGACACAGCTAGCTGAGATCACTTGCACACGCTTAGAACACCTATGTATGTATTAGTCATGGTGTCAATTCCAGGTAATTCAAATGACATGAGGGGAGGTCAAAAATTACACAGAATGCGTGAATTGAAGAGTCCTTGGCGACTTTTTACAATTATGCGCGTTTATTATACTAGTTTTTCAGTCATTTGAGGTTCATTAACCTTTTAAAAATGGCAGAATAAGTAAGATAAATGCAAAGTATCAACTATGGATACGAGTAATATTTAGTTTCATGAAGTGATTAAGTTCCTCTTTACGCCAGGAAAACTACCACAGATCCTTATGACACAGATATCATCTGTTTACGAGAACTTTTGCGCAAGACAAGCGGGAGTCTATAAGTGACAATAGTCTATTTAAGTGATTAACCCCTGCGTTGGACACCTTTTTTAAAACACTCGGTTGGACACCCAAGTCTGGCCTTTGTCCGTTCTTTTCGAGGATCCTTTTAAAAAGGTAACATGCATAAATCGATAGAAAATTAAATTTTGGGAAGCTACCTGAAAGCTCAAGTCAAGAAATATGTTAAATTCACATCAAAACCCGAAAAGCCTGTCTGGACTGAATCTGGTGTCCAATGGAGGCTTAAAGTGGCATTCTAGGACATTATCGTTAAAGTCGAAAAATTTTCCTTTTGAAAAAGGAATGTAAGTTCTGTTGATATCATTTGCAACCAATTTGAACGTAATCTATAATGATTTTAGTAAAACTGCTCACACCCCCTCCGAATCAGCAACGCCTCTGGTGTTCGCGGTAGTTTTCAAAACTGCATAGCGCGAATAGGGCTAAATATATGAAAAAAATGTTTATTGGAGGCGAGTCTTTCTAAGCACCACCAAGAATTTTAGGCGTCAGTATTGACTAGAAAGTTGTTGGCTATTCTTTCTTGGCATTGTTTATAAAGAAAAATGTGAACATTACGGTAAAATACTGCGCTATAAAGTATCTGTGGAATGAATTACGAACGATAAGAAAAAAAACTTTGATTAGCAAGTTTTTAAAGATATCTTTTTATTTATTTCACATTTGATGAGCTCTCTTTTATTCTTCAACAAATCACTTATTCCTTTAGGCGTACAACTCTTCCTTCTTTACAATTTCCCAAAATTCGTTATGTTTTTCACACATATTTGTATTGCTTTCTTTAGCTTATTCAGTCGACTAAAGACTGGCTCGTCTGAACGAGGCGAGGTACACCGCCTTCCATGAAAATGTGTAAGTAGTTGTCTGACTGATGTGCCATGAAATTATGCTATATGTAGTACCAGTACATTGTTTAGCACCGCAATCTACGGGTCCAGGTGAATTTTTTCCTCATTGAAATGCACTGGGCCAGGTTCTTCACTGAAAATATAATTCCATATCACTAAAGAAGATGGATTTTAGAGTATGTCGCATATATCCAGGCGCTCGAAACTAAATGTCTTTGAGTCAAACCTGAAGTCTATCGTTTTGTATGAATGTCAGGCTTGGAACACCACAAAGTGCGACATACCGTCTCTAACACTGATCTATGGAGTATGACGAAGCAAGTTCCTGTTCATCTCGAAATTCGACAACGAAAATGGAAATGGATTGGGCTCACACTTCAGAAGCCTCGTGGAGTTATTGCAAAACCTGTCTTAGACTGGTGTCTACAAGTAAGTCGCAGATGCAGAAGACCATCGAACACATGGAGGCGACTAGTTGAAGTAGAAGCGCTACAAGCAGGCCGTTCATGGAGACAAATCAAATTTATTGCGTTAAATAAACCTAATTTTAACTTGTTTGTTAAGGTCCTTTCTTCGTCCTCGGAACGACGGGAAAGATTTATATATAGAGAACATAAATATTACCAAACCATTTCCCTTTCTCAGTTGAACTCACAATAAGCCTTCTTCGCATTCAATCTTCCAATCTCACCTTTCGAGCTACAAACTCAAAACTCTTTTACAGCAGCGAGGCATGGGTAGTTGCCCTAACCTGCAAAGCCAAGCGCAAACTGAACAGCGGCACTCAGAGTTGCTTCAGCCTACCGCACTGGCTCAGGCGCCGCAGTCTTTGTGATCAGCAGGGATATGCCGCTCGACCTCATCGCACAGGAACGAATGGATGCGTGGGAGAAGAAGAAACACGTTTAATGCTTGAACGCGAGGGCAGCTGGAATGTAGTTAGATACCTTGAAGACGTATTACAAAAAATTAGACAAAAGGAAGCCTCATAGAGAGGAACATAAGAAGACGAGCATGAAGTCGGCTACAAATATAGTATAACCAGACGTGGGGGAATAGAACTCCGCCGTTCAGGGCTCCGCCGAAGACTCCTTTGGAGTCTCCCCAAAAGAGGAGGAGGTACTGTTTTAGTGGGCACACCACTCAACACTGCGACGGCATTTTAAGCCCTACCTCACAAACCAAAAACCGAAAAAACAAAACGAAAAATATTAAAATTTATAAGGAACTCTTATCTGTCGTATTTCTTTGAATAAAATCTTTAAATTTTACATTTAGAAAACGAAAAGGGTGTCATTAAAGTCATATAGTAAAAAGGGAAACTGGTCTCGAAGCGTGCTTTTTCTTGCACACCATTCAGGCCCTTCACAAGAATCATGATGCGATATCCTACACAACAGTGAGTTCGCATAACTTCTTTCTATTTTCTGCTTACCGACATAAAACAGTGCTTCGAGCAGTGAAATTGCCTGTGTTTAACTATTTTGATAAAAGAAAGGTTGAATAAATTTCATGAAAGAAACTGTGTTAGCTCAAATGATCATAGTTGATCGATCATTGTGCACCGAGCGGAACTTTTCCCATTCAAATTCCCTCAAGGGATGAGCGGGCGGGTTGCAACTTTTGGAGGCAAGGCATGGCAAACATATTCACGGATGGCTCGAAGTTGGACGGAAGAGTAGATGGGGTAGCATTCTGCAAAGAGCTCTCCAGCAACCTCTAGTTCAGGCTTCCGAACCACTGCAGTGTTTTCCAAGCCGAGGTAGCTGCAATTAGGAAAGAAGTGGACTGGCGATTAGGGCCTTGGGCTCGTTGTTCGTTCGAAATTAGTCAGGGAATGCCTGGCTTCACTCTCGATTGCATCCGAAAACTTTGATATCAGGCTCATTTGGGTTCCCAGTCACAGCGGCATAGAGGGAAACTGCTGGGCTGATGAGTTGGCTAGACAGGGAACCCTGGAGACAGTTTCATTGTAAAATGATAGAAATGGGGTTCCCTTGAGAATCTGTGGCCTGCTGCTGAAAAAATGCGTCTCGCGTCAACTCAGCGTGCGCTGAGTAGATCGGGGGCGGTCGAGGGAACTTCTAAGGCTAATAAGGCAAAGACAAAGACGTTTTATTGGAGACCCTCCAGTTGTCCACACCCTGCTGAACTGTTTGCAGGCAGTAAAGTAACATCAATCATGTCCGCCAATCACCTGAAGTACTCCGAACTGGGAAAGAAAAGGTGAGAGTATTACCCCTATTACCCCTGTCACCTACTGACCAGTTACGTTAGTGTTAATTTCACACCTCTTCCTCTTCATTTCGCGCACTTTTTGATCTCCCCTCGTATGTGCATACATATGAACGCGACTAAAGTATGTACTCGCACTGAAGCGCAAGGCAGAGGGCGCGCGTTCAACACAACGTTCATCAACTGCTTCATTTTGCGCTTGTGGCTTGTGGCACGTGAGTCATCCTTGCAGGCGGCAAGCTAACTAGCATGTTGCATGACTGACGTTCATTCGATGATGTACCTACACACGTTACAAGTTATCGCATATGCACACATACATATATACAGACATATTTACGTTACGAGTTGTTATGCACAATTTGATGCAAGCGAGCGCAAAATGGTTTTGCGCGACCACAAGTAGTGAAACCAGTATGCAATAGTTGGCATAAGCGTACATAAATACATGCATTTGTACACTTGAGGTCACATAATTAAGTCACTTAATGTTTTTAACATTTTCGGAAATTTTTTCATGGTATATTTTTTTTTGTTAATTTTTTATAAAAACGTGGTATTAGTTTGGATAAAAATAAATGCATTATTTTCTCCGTAGATGGTTGCAGTGATCGATATCTCGTAAAGTATCGATCAAACAATTTAAAGTTGTTGCTCGTTATCGAAAATGTCGATAAAATCACAGAAATAGTCGAAGTTCACCGCCATGTTAGTAGTCGTAGCATCGCCCAGGACCTAAAGATCGACCATAAAACAGTTTTTAACCATTTACGCAAAGCTGGATTCTAAAGGAAGCTCGCTGTTTGGGTGCCACACCAATAAGCAACAAAAAAAACATAATGGATCAAATTTTCAACTGCGAAGCTTTGCCCAAACTGAATGAAATCGACCCATTCTTTAAACGGATGGTGAGTGGAATGTGAAATGGGCGGCTGTGTGAAAACGATCGTGGTCAACGGGTGATGAAGCAGCTCAAACGGTGGCCAAACCAGGACTAAAGGTCCCACTGTGTATTGAGTGTGTGGGACTTGAAAGGCAACATTGACTATGAATTGCTTCCGTATGGCCAAACACTAAATTCACATTTCTATTGTCAACGACTGGCCCATTTGAAGCTAGCGATTGATCAGAAACGGCGGGAATTGGCCAACAGAAGAGGTGCTGTGTTCGATCAGAACAACGCAAGGCCACATACGTCTGTAATGACTCGCCAAAAACTCCGGTATCTTAGTTGGGAAGTTTTAATGCATATACCAAATAGTACGGACCTGACCCCAGGCAATTACCACCTTTTTATCTCATTGCCAAACTTCCTGAGAGATGAGAAATTAGTATCAAGAAAAGATTGTGGAAATTGATTACTAACGTTTTTCGCCACTAAGGACCAAGAGAGAGAGAGAGGCGTTATGAAGCTAGCTTTACAACACCTTACCTCATGGCAACAAATTATGCAACAAAATGATGCATATTTCACTCAAATCGCACAATTCGAAACATCTTAGATAAAGTTTTGAGTTTTACGCAAAAATAATGGATTTCTTTTTGCCCAAACTACAATTTATAATAAAGCCCATATAAATAAAGAAAACTTTCAAACATTTTTCATTTCAAACAAAATTCGCAAATATCAAAAAGATATCATCAAAAATTTCAGCTTTTTAATCACAATTTCTAGATTACTGGGTATGCAGTTTTATTGCCCAATCAATTCTACGATACAATAAACGTCGAGCATTCGCTATAAGTAGCAAATGTACAGATCGGCATCAAAACAAAAAAAAAACAAAATTATCAAAAATCAATGCGGTTTTTTTTGCTATTGTATAATACTAATTGAATGGGCTCTAAAACTGCATACCTGAAATTTTTCTCTGATTAGAAAGTGTCGAATATTAAAGTGACTGTTTGAAGTCGCTCAATAATAACGTTGATTTCTGTTTGTGTTTTTTTTCTGCATATAATCTTTAGCGTTTTCTTCCATGTAAAAAAATTTTGGAAAAAAGTTTTTAAAAATATCAAGTGGCTTGATTATGTGCAGCTAATTAATTATATAATTTATTGTGTATAAAAAAGAGTTTCTACTATTCGTTCTACAGGGTTTGATTGAAAAGTAATGAGCCTTATTTTTTTTAAGCAGTTTTATTAAACATTTTGGCATATACAACTAATATTCTTCAATACACCGCTCGTAGCGATCCTTCGACTGCAGGAATCGCGTTCAATTCGGCTCTCACAGTTTTTTGGATCGCCTCGATGGAGTCGAAACGCCTCCCCTTCAGCTTTTTTTTCAGGAGCGGGAACAAGAAGAAGTCCGGAGACGACAGGTCTGGGCTGCAGGGAGGGTGGGAAAGCAACGGAACCCCCATCTTGGCCAATGCAGAGGTGCAGAGGAAGGCGGTGTGCGCCGGCGCATTGTCGTGATGAAGGGTCCAATTGTTGACGAGGTCGGGCCGAACCTGGGCGACGCAGTTTTTCAGCCCACATCTTTGTAAAATGCCGCGTTTACAGTGCTTCCTTGAGGTACAAACTCCTTGTGGACGATGCCTCGAATGTAGAAAAAGATGATCAGCTGCATTTTCGCCACTGCAAAATCCTAACACACGTTTAACACAGCTTTCACGCGCGGAGTGATGTTGACTGCACTGCTGTTGCCAGCGAACTTGGACCGGTTTCTAGTGGAAGGGGAAGGTCCAACGATCAGCCGGTTCGGTTGATCGCTTGGCAGACGCTCCGCGCGGGAAGGCTCATTACTTTTCAATCAAACCCTGTAAGTAGCAAATGCACAAGACCGCCAGCAAAAAACAAAAAATTATCGAAACTTAATGCCAATTCTATTATCTCTGATAAGAATTTTTTCTTTCTTTTCTGAATTAAATTTAAGTTTTTCTCTGATCAGTCATTTTAAGACTTTTTGAAGTCACTCAAAAATCACGTTACTTTGTGATAATTTTTTTTATACGATGTTGGGCATTTCCGTGCATATACATACAAATATTTTATAAAAAAAATAGCGCCAAAAAAATTTTCCATCAAAAATGTTGTGTATTGTTGTAAAAATATGCAGTGACTTAATTATTTGACCACAAGTGCATATATATTTAGATATGCACATTTTTGGTAATTTCTCTACAAACCCGTTATGAATTTGAGTAATTTTCGTGAATACGGAATTTTTATTTATTTTCTGCATGATTTTCCCCATTACTCATTATTTTGAACTTTGCTCTCGTTCCCCTCTCAACTTGTTTACCCATTCAACGCTGTCATTCATCAATACACACACATCAGTTGACTAGCGGCCCCACAAACACATGCCGAATCTGCGTGTGGCTGCTAATCTACACACAGCCCCATTCAATTTAACAGCGCACTGTAACATATGACCATGTACCAGTACAGCTGTAAATAAATATGTATGCGTACGTATTTTTGCGCGGATTTATATTGGCCCCGAACGAATTGCACAATTCTTTTCAATTAAAATTTATTGAAATTGATGCATTCCGGCTATTAATGAAGAAAAAAAATCAACAAATTAAACCAAAATTTCACTTGTTTACAAAATTTCAATATTTTCAGCATATTGCAGACATGCATATGTGTGTATGTAAGTTAAGTATTTGCCGCGCAACAGACTTATTATAGCTAACCGCAATAAAAGTGAAATTGTTATGCTAACTTATTGATTTTTGTGCTTTTCTTGCTGAACTGCTTGGCAGCAGCTTCTAATTGTTTTCTTGTAGTGCAAATTTGTTTACCGCACACTTCGATGTTCAGTCTCTGCGCTTTTTTCTTTTTTTCTTTAAGTTTTGTGGGTATTTATAGCACGAGCAAATGGTGGGC
The DNA here is from genome assembly GCA_037575425.1 of Anastrepha fraterculus. Taxonomy (NCBI): domain Eukaryota; kingdom Metazoa; phylum Arthropoda; class Insecta; order Diptera; family Tephritidae; genus Anastrepha; species Anastrepha fraterculus. Next base: position 106,172 of record JAYXIM010034454.1, on the reverse strand, counting down.
GTGCCAAATTCTGCCCACGCTAGGACGAAAACTATTAGCATGGGCAACATGTGACGAATGACATCATACTGAAAAACTCTTAGAGGGTGGCGGCTGTGTGCAGCCGGCTGTGGCCAGCACGAAATTTCTGCTCATAGAAAAAGAAAGAGAAAATTATGCTGTGCGTTGTGTTGCAAAGTGTCTTCTAATTTGCGCGTATTTAATTCGTTTGTGCATTTCGAGTTTTCTCGCGTTAGCAACATCAAACATTTTAAAGAGACAAAAGTGGGACGTGTTTTTTTCCTTTTCTTTTTATTTCTTCATTTTATGAGTTCCGAATTTTTTATGATATTTTATTTGCTTTTATTAATTGGTTAGATTGACATATGTGCGTACGTATGTATTTTGAAATAAATTATTATTATTTTTTTGAAATTAGATATGATCGGGGTGCACATCACTTGTTATTTGTTTGGAAGTGCTTCCGTTTCGATTTGAACGAATAGAGGAACTTTCAGTTCAAAGCCGCCTCCGAACGGCAAATGGTTTTTATGAGCAGTTTCTTTATGGCAAAATTACACTCGGTGGTGCAACTAACTGTATTCTTTTTTTGTTTTTTAACTTAACGTAGCAACTGTTTCTATCTTCTCGTGTTTCACCATCTCAATGTGCTTCGAACGCCGCCCAACCGAATGGTAGTCGCTCACAAACCCATTCAACTATGGCCGTCATTAAATTTGTTTACTTCGTACAAAAAAAAGGCTCGCTACTTATCATTACTTGAATGGCACAGCATTGTCGTAATACTATACTTTGTTCGCTTTGTTTTTTCCACTATGATTATTTTTAGTTTATTTCTGGCCCAGCTGGGTTTGCTTTTTTATTTGTTAATTATTCATTATTGTTCTCAATGCAAGAGCGATTTTGCAAAAAACACGCTATCAGTCTACTAGAAATTGAAACAAAATGTGTGCAATTGTTACAACAACAAATATAATTTAAAAAATTCTTTTTTTTTTACAAAATAAGATTCTAAAGAATTAAATGTTTTTAATTTTGTTGACAACGCCAAATGCAAAGAAATTGCTGTTTGACTCTAGGGGGTCACCCCTATAATTCTTCGCTATAAATGGACCGGCTAAAGGGCGCAGGAGTCGAGATATTCACATACGGAATATATCTTAGCTATTTAAATTTGTTTCTATAAAGGGGCTTTTTTCATGGCGCTGGCATCGAAAAGTTTCGAAACCCTTTTTTTAGCCTCCATCAGGCTTCGGAAATCAAAATATGCATGAATTAATTACAATAGATATATTTTTTGGATTTGGGATCAAGATATTCCGATAATTGTTTTAATGACCTGATTCAGGTGATATTTATTTAAATATTTATTGGATTTATAGAAACAAATTGGCCCAATAAATGTCGCAAAGGTCGAGATTTTTATACTTAGTCCTGCCATAAGTTCTGTTAAAAGTTAAGTCCGTTATAGATATGAAAGTATAATACTTTTTTTTATGCATTTTTGTTTCCTTGTTCACTCCTCTTGCGAGCGTAGGGCCTCGGCAAGAATTGTCTTGCGTTATTTTCGTTAATCTATTTGATTTCTGACAGGGTAGGTGATTAGCCTGCCGCTACAATGAAGCTAGTTTTATTTAATCATCTAAATATTAAAAAAAAATGTAAATTTCATTCAAAATATTCACCATTTGCTTTTACACAAGCTTTCAAACAATTATGCCATTCAGCTATTTATTGTAATACGCACGGTTTCCATGGATATTGACGTCGCTGCTCTAACCAAACATTGTTTGAGACTTTCCTAATTTCTGTGAGGCCTTCGACAGGCCATATTTTTTAATTCTGACCACAAACTGTAGTCCAATGGATCCAGACGGCAAATCTTTGCGGCAATGAACCCAAAAATATTGTTTTTAGCCACTGCCAGGTGGTTTTCGCCTTATGGACTGGAACGGAATCTTGCTGGAAGATCCAACGTTCGCCATTGAAGAGAGTATTGCTCAACTGCTTCACCACGCTTTCTAAGACATCCTCCTGGTACAATCCGGTCTTAACCTCTTTTTCGCAGAAATTCAGAAATGTAAAGCTTTTACAAGACACTCCCCACAAAGGAGGCTGGATGGTGACCAGGTTGAATCCTTGCAACAACATTGTTTGCCTCTTTAGATGTTTTAGCATCGATTCTGGCGTTTTGCTTATTAAAAACTTTTTCAACAGTGAAAATTGTCTCATCTGTGAAAAGAATATTTTCATGGCCGTTGACCGCGTGCCACCAAAGAATATGCTTGCATCTGTCGCGTCGAATTTCCTTCAATCGCGTTGTCAAAAGGCGATCAGTTGAGTGACGGAAGGCTATCAGGTGGAGATCATCTCTAATTAATCTTGACATATGTAGATCTGGTCGATACACTCGTTTCACTGGACATGATTTTCTGCTTTCTAAGGGGATTTCTGCGATTTTTTTCTCGAGAGACTTTTATGGTTGCACTGGTTTGAACCACGAGAGTACGACTATTTCTTTTTCAGTTTGTCACTTCAGACGTTTGGGAAAAACGAATGATCGTGCGGTAAACAAACATTCTCGAAATAGTAAGTTTTTTCAGCAGTTCGTAAATCTCTCTTGCATTTTTACCACAGTTCTGTAATGCAAGGGATTTTCCTTAGCTCCCCACTCCATTGTTAACAAACTAAATTTGCCACGGAACTGAGTATAATTTTTTATAAGAAGACAATGCATATGAACAAAAGAAAAAATAACGGAACTGTTTTCTGTGAATTCGTTCTCGGCGTATGCATTGAAAAATTTGTCACAGAATTTATGGCAAGACTAAGTAATGCAGATTCAAAGATTTCAGAATAAAGTATTAAAGTCGACCGGAAATGCTCTTGGTATATTCGTCATAACGACCTTGAACGGGTTCAATCACTGCCACAATACAAAAGTATGGAAGGCAAAGCTTAAACGAAAGAAGCCCCATAATCTCCTGAAGTAAACAACCATCTATAAAATTATGTGAATTAGACAAAACTGAACGCATATTTCTCGTAAGTTAAAACATATACATACATATAACTAGTTGCAATGTTAATAAAAAACAAAAATTATATTTTATTTTGCTTTCCTTTTCTTTATTTTATTTTATTTTTTTATTTTTTATTCTATTTTATTTTTTATTTAATTTTATTTTTTTTTTTGACTAAACTAACTTAATTTATTTTAATTTAACTAAAGTTATTTTAATTTCATTTCAATATATTATGAATTTAATTTCATTTTGTTTTATTTTTACTGCACAAATTCTCATAAAGCTCACTGTATTATCAAGTAAATATTAACTACCCATATTTTATTCAGTCTTATCTTTTTATAACTAACGACCATTTGAAACTAAGCCATCACATCTGAATAAGTCCACAACACAGGCAGTAAATAACATTGCTTGCCTATGCGCATTGATATACATACATACATATACTGATGTACATATTTACATACAGAAACATATGCGTAATTATACATACACCCGCACACACAAACATTTTTATCGTAGTGACTTTAGTTTTGGAAATCCCATTGTCCTAGACCCGTGCGCGCTATGAGCAATTTGACGCCCCCGAAAAGTTGTTTGACGATTGTCAAATTGTTGTTGAAGATTGTATTATTATTGTCTAAGTATTATTTATGTCTAGAACTGCATAGTTGAGCAAATGTTCGCTGAATGTATACTTCATTCTGTCCGCATAAAATAATTGAGAGCTGAGATAAATCGTCTAAATTCAAAGCAAAACAAGTGTTTTAAATATGCACGGTAAAATGCTCCCCACTCAACACACATTTTCAGGAGAAAGTCTGAGCGTAAACCACTCTTCCCCAAAGCTATAAGGTAGCACTTTACCATACTATAATCACTTTTATATGATCAAATTAGATTGATTGCAAGTAGCCCTTTTTAAGCTATACACAAAATAAGATCCAATACTCGACAGTTTATCAAAATTAATTGGCGTCTATGATTAATGCCAGCAAAACAAAAAAAAGCTACGATGTTATCACTTTCTACGAAATTCTACTCGTATAGAAGACAATGCCGTTGGTTATATTTGCTGATAAGAAATATAAAAATATCAGCTGGACATTCCGAAACGCAGCATAATTCATTACATTCAAATCAGCCATTGTTGATTTCGCCAATATTTACGCATAAGCGACGAGGAATTTTAAATGTGCAAGAATAAATTAAAATATTCTCTTTCATGGTTGGCAGCTATTGTGAGGTATTTATTGTTTTAAGCGAAGTGATAAGCCGCACTGATTGGAGCACTGCGCGTTGACAATTCATTGCTTACAAATAATCTTGCACGTGTGTGTGTATCTCTATCAAAATAATATTTAATGCACTCACAAATCAAGCAATCTTTTGTTTTATCAATTTTACATTTTCGTACACACCACACAAATAACTAATCCAAATTACTATTGATTGCTCATTGCTAAAAGTTTGGTTAGGAGTGCACAAACTGATGAATTGCGTTTGACAAAACTTGACAAATCTTTGCTAAATTCTTAACATGGCAAACACACATTTATGCTCAACACCTTTGCTGAATGTTTTACATTTTATTTTAATTTCAATTTTACTTATGTATCTTACTCAGCCACATTACATTTTATGCACTACTTTTCAATGAAATTCCTTCCACTCTTTCGAATGACTTGCATAAGCACACAAACAATAACAATAACTATGGTAATGTGCCTGCGGAAGCCGGTAAACGGTATATCTATTCGTTATACGTCGGTTATTTCTGAACGAGCGAACTTCCTCTGTTATTAAAAGAGCGACAGTTATCTTTCGCTTCCAACAGCATCAAACTTCCTATCTACAAAAGTCTTCCAAAATTCAAAACAAAAAAACCCAACAGCAACAAGAATAACGACGCTAACTACAGATATACGTACTCGTATATGTATCAATGAACTTGACGGTCAACGTGCAGATTAGTAACAGCGACATAACAGAACAAATTAACGACTTTTTGCAATGGCATGGAAAAAACGCCGACACTGCTCGTTGATTTTTGCTTATTTTTCTTACGCCTTTTTTTCTAACTTTCGTTTGATTGTTTTTATTGTGATCACGATAATTAGCCAAAAGTGCCTAGAGGGGCAACAAAGATGAGTCGCGCGTTGTTTTTAACGCTAATTAGGCTTTGTATATTAAGCGAATTTTTCGATGTTTATTTGCGTATGAACAGTTGCAGTTTGCTTTGTAAATGTTAGCACACTAAATATGTAGAGCAACACAACAAAACATGTACATTTCATTTAGAAATAATATTTATTTGAATTATTTCTCACCAAACAACTGGCAAACGTTGTGGGGCCAACAACTCACTAGGCGGACTAGTGGAGCAAGTGGTGGCCACAAGCAGGTCAAGCACACACACACACACACAGCCAAATGCAATTCAATGCGCAGCCTCAGCCCAAGCTTCGGCCTCTATTTTCTTATCGCCTGCAGCTATTGGCATCTTCACTAAACCTTTTTTTTCATTTTTGTATGCTATTTTCAATAATCACCTCTTTCACTGCATCACATTCGTAGTTGTGCACTTGTTTTGCTTTATTTATGCCGCTAGTATTGTTGTTATTTTCCTTCTTTTTGTTTGCTAAGCTTGCACTACACTTTGATTTGCAATTTTTTAAAAACTGATAAATTTGTTACTGTTGTAAGGCTTTTACACACACACACACGCACGTACGATTATTTATATAGAGGTGACAGAAAAACTGCTCTGCTGTCTGCAGTCGACTGACAAAATGTCAAAGGAAAATTACTCATTCACTGTATTGGTCTGGTCTTCGCGTCTATTGTGAATGATTTGTGCATCGCTCACTTCCTGTTATCCGTTTGCAGAGAAACCAGTGAGTGCATAAACGTTTTTTTATTCATTTTCTACATCGGTGGAGAATTGGAAAAGATCGTTGAATAGCAGAAAGGAAGAGAACGGTTGAAGTTCACAATTTTGAATAGATTTCGTAAAGATTAACGAAGCAGTTAAATCAATATTTTTAAAATTGAAAAAGTGGGAAAATAAATTATGAGTAGTTTGTCTCACAATTGTTTAGGTGGTAAAATTTATGTGTGCGAACAATTCAAGTTTATTTTATCCTTTGCAAATGATGAGAAATTGAAGTGTAGTGTCAAATTCACGGTAAACATTTAAGGAGCAGTTTTGGGTGAGCTTTTCGTGAGCAATACGGGACAGTTATTTACAACATTTCGCAAAAACCACGAAACGTTCGAATATATACGAAAAAACTATGACAAAATATTTTTCACAAAATAAAAATGAGAAAAAAAAATGTTTTTAAGTTATAATAATTTTCTTTTAATGGCATTCTAGGAAGAATGGTAAATTTACTAACTCGTTAGAGCGCAAAAATAATGGAAAGTATACAAATAATATTAATCGGCCGCCGTATCTGAATGGATCGTGCGTAGGTCCGTATCTACGTGCAAGAAACAGCAAAATGATGGAAAAAGTTTTTCCGTCCGTTCGGAGTCGGCTTAAAATTGTAGGTCCGTCCATTTGTGGAACAACATCAAGACGCACAACACCAATTGAAGAAAGAGCTCGGCCAAATACCAAAATTAAGGATGTAAGCGCCAATTATGTATGAATTTTTTAAAGATTTTCATATTACATTTTACATACATACATACATTTTTACGTATGTACATTTTACACGTATTTACTTAATATTAACTAACTGCAGGGTCTCCAAAGTGCTCTGGCCAAAACTGAATCTTAAAAGGACAAAATGTCTGCTTGAGATTAGCAGATTAACTACCAGCTCAACTCACAGGAGTTATGGCGGGTCACTACACTATTGGCACCTTAGCCAGTAGAATGAGTGTACCTCAGAATGATTTCTGCAAGAGCTGTGAAGATGAAGAAAAAATAGAGTCGGTACAACACTTCCTCTGTGAGTGTCCTACACTTCAAAGAAGCCGTGCTGAATAGCTTGGCGATTATTTTTTTGACTACCTGGAAAATTTGGAAAATGTCTCACTGGACCGCCTCGTTACCTTCTTAAATCAATGCAAATGGTTTAAGTAACTTAGTTAGGGCAAGGAAGTCAAATGCTGATATTACTATGAACCTTTTTTTAACAAGGTTAAAAAGCAATTCAAAGCCTTAGTCAGTGTGGGACTTTAACGCCACTAAAATCGCATGAAGTCCGACGCTTCATCCTACATAGATACCGTTTTCGTAATTACGTCTGGAGGCTGTCGTGAGGAATAAGCTCAATCGTCAGTTATATTCGTCTGCTGTTAGGTTTGCTGCATTTTATCAATGCAACAGTTGTGGTTACTGCCGCGTTCGTCTCGCATCATTCCTTCGCCTCCAATCAATGTTGCGAAGTTCCACGAAAGTTCGTGTTGCAAGACCTTGTACCGCCCTCCATTTTTCATTCGACTCAAGCATTTGTGAAACTAGGTTATTAGGCGTCAAAAACACACCAGTTGTTCTTGTTAGGTCATCGCGTTCCTTTTCGAACCTGCTGCAATATAAAGCCACATGCTCGACCGTCTCCTCCTCGTCCAAGCATTCTGGACAACGAGGACTACCAGCCAAGTCTGGGCGATGCAGATATTTTTGGAAGCATCCTTGTCCACTTAATAGCTGTGTTAGGAAGGAATCAACGTCTCCGATCCACTCCTTAAATCATGGTATCAGCCTATGCGTCAGGTTGCTATCGAGGTAGAACGTTCTGCTTGTTTGATTTCCTCTGTCGACTTGGTACCTTGCGAGTAGTACAAAATCTTCTGTAGAATCATGACGCAGATTGCATCATCCGACACCGTTCTATAGCCACCTGCGGTCCTCAATACACTTGTTCTACTCACTTGCAGTACTTCTTTAAAATGGCACTTTTTTTGCTCCAGCCTAGATTGGAGAGGCGTAAAGCATTATAAAGTCTGTCACAGTGGAAAGAATTTTCTCCTGGCGCCCTGTTGTCCTCCTATGGTCGGTACAGCCAATGAGCCTTAGGGCTCGTCTTAGGCAAGCAACCTATCTAAACTATCCTAACCTACTTAATATTAAAAAGAAATCTTTGGACCAATAAATAATTATCTCAAAGATGGGAAGCCAGGAAAAAATCTCGACGTTTTAACATGGAATAAAATAGACACTCTCACTCAAAGCGGTATCTGCTATCGGAAACAAATCATATTTATATTTGGTTGACGAGTGTCACTCCCACAGTATTCCACAAATTGTTTTTGTTTTTATTGTATGTAAACTACGCAGTTGAAAATATCTGTACATAAAGAATCTATGTATGTATGTATTATTTGTTGTAATTTGTTACAATTTCTTGATAAACGTAAAACTAAACACATAATTATTATAATTAAATCGCTCAAGAACTATGTTTTTGATGAACGAGAAACCAGTTCTGGATAATACGCTTACACATACAGGAAACACATTTACCCTGCTAATAAGCATAAAACTAACAATCTTGTAGAATGTAATTTTTAGATCACATCATTCATATGGAGAATTACAAAATGCCGAATTCTTTGTTGTTGTTCTGGAAAATAAATTCTATTTGTTTTTGTCTCTTATACAAATTACACACTAAGTACAAATTCAATTAATGCAAAACTAAAGTTCAAAAAATCAATTTTACATGCTTAATTTACAGCTTGCGAGCACTAGAAAATTGTGCTCTAAATATGAGGCTTCAGACCAGGTTCCGTATACGGTAAATTATACCAAATAATTTGTTATTGTTCTTCGGCAAAAGTTGCAGAGAAATTAACTATGGAAATAGAGTTCGGTCTAAATTTCACTATGCTATTACGTTACGTTAGTTCTCGCCATTTATGGACTAGCTTTAAGCTACGCCACACTTGTAATATCTTATGGATATTACAAAATTGTACAATATTTAAAAAATCATCTAAAGCTATACCATTTCATTTAAATGTTATGATATCAATTTTTTCTTGTCCTCTACAAGATCACCTTCCGACTTCTTCGCTGCCGCAGTTTTCTTATCATTGCGCTTACCATAGAACATATCAAAGAAGAGCGCAGCGAATACTAATAACGCACCAAACCATTGCCTGGGTATCAGCACATTACCGAATAGTACCACCGAGCATAGTACAGTAAAGAATTTGCGTGTTGTTGTCACCACAGAACAGGCTAGCGGTCCAAAATTGGCTACCATAAGAAAGATGAAAAGTTGGCCCAAAGCGCCGCACAGCGCCAACATTGCCAAGTGTCCCCAGAGCTCAGGATGGCGCGTAGCAAAGTGCAAAAATTCCTTTGCTTCACCTGCAAACGGAAAAAATACATTGTCGAATATTAACATAAAGCACTAGAATTAGTTTACAACTTCCTTCTTACCTGTAAGAATTGTTGCAAAGCTGACCATAATAGTACTCCAGAAATTCATGGCAAACATCATTTGCTGCCCCGTAGGCGCACTTGAAGCGCGCATTCTCTCTTGCACTGCGCCGGTTAAGCCATCCATGGCCAAACTCAGAAAAAGCAAAAGTTCACCTAAGCCAGTGGTTTCTTTGGGCAAGTGTGCAATTTGACTTTCCTTGTACATAAACAATACTACACCAACAACGATTGATGTTACACAGGCGTAACGTACCCAGGAATATGATTTGCGGCCAATTAATACACCCAATATCATTACCGGTATTGGTTTAGCTGACTTGCCAACCACTTGCGTGGGATAAGGCACCCAACGTAGCGCCATATTGGACGCCACCATTGCTAGCAGATAGGTGAGTGCGCACACAGCGTAATAACCCGTATGTGTTTGATCCTCTTTCTTCGCTTTTTTAGTCCATAACATTCCTGTTGAAGAAATCAAGAATAGGTCAACATAGCAATTGGCAACTAATTGCATTCAAGCAGCGGTCTCACCTTTGGCGAAAATTAAATTACAAAAACACTGCACCCACACTAAAGCCAGCACATACGTGAAACGCTCGCCAACTTTGCCATCCTCATTCGGTTCGTCACCGTAGCGTCCACGGGTGATTTTCTCCTGCACGATACCGAACAAGAAGTAACAAAAGAAAATACTCATAGAGTATATAAGAAATCTGCTCTTCTCTGGTATTTTCATTTTATAGTAGCTGATGCAGCGAGTGAATGTGTAATAAAATATCCGAGTCTTATGTTGCCACGAAATAAACCAATTGAAAATACCGATTCGGTAGGCAGGAATGAAATCTAATTTGTCAATTATTGATGCACACGTCAGAAGTTTTTTGTTGCTGCACTCGACAAAAGACGCTACGTCAATTTATGCGATTGCCGCAATCAGCTGCTGAGGTTTCCCATAATTAGTGCTACCACATTAATATTGCCTTTATGAGGTTGCCGTACTGAGATACTGAAGTGGTGGATTTTAAAATTTGAATTCTAACATCTATGTACAGTAGTCCGACCAGTCTCTTAAAGTACGTTCACATATGGCAGATTACCTCCAAAATTGGCAATCAGTTGTCATTACTGTTGCGAAGGGTTTTTTTCATAGAAGTTATTTTGGTGGCATATTTCGGTATGTTTTGTTTGTTCAATTATTATTAACGATATGAAGAAAATACAAGGAGAAGTAATAGCTAATTTAATTGCGCAATTGGGTGTTAATAGTGAACAGTTGAAGGAAATCCGTATGCGACGTTTACTGAGGTTTCAAAAAATTATGACAGCATTACGCATGGGAAATTCCATATCACATTTTATAATAAATAATAAGAGGACAAAACGTTTATGGACACACGCTTTTTTCTGTAAAATGAATCCATAATTAATAATATTTAACAAACGTTTTATTAGAATTATGTCTACAAACCTGTTTTCTTTGCCGGCATCCATTTTATTTAGTCCTTACTTTAGGGATTTTCTTTACACGCGTAAAAATAATTGTCGATAACACAGGAAACACAGGGGTGTATGTCAAAAAGTATCGTTATTATCTAGCATTATTTTATAATCTCAGATTTTGGAAAAGGAATTTTGTATGGGGAATCGCGCTTTTTAATTACGGATTTTGAGTTAAGCGCGTAAAAGTAGATCATCTACTTACATATATGTGAACGTGTTATTAAAGCCGATAAAATAAATTAAGGGGTTAGGGGTAAACAACATTTTCAAAAAAATTTATTTTTTTGTTTGCATTTTCTTAAAGCATAATATCTTAAAAATATTGTGTGAAAATTTGAAGTGAATCCGACAAATACTTTTCGAGTTTAAATGCATTTTTCTCGAAACTATGTTTCTTGAACTGGTGATCACTGTAACTTAAAAACCGCTTGGAAGATTTCTAAAATTTCGTTTTTTTTAACAATTAATTGTCGGGGTTTTCTCGAAAATTTGAAAAATATTTCCTTAAACCAAAAGGTTTATCCGATTTAGATTGGTGCACTGCTCCTGGTTGTCGAAGAAAGGAGCGCCCAGTGACCTTAGTCGTCTAGCTGCTAAACCCGGACATTGACAGAGAAAGTGCCAGTCTTCTTCGCTGAAAGGTACCCACAGCTTCAACAATGGGGATTAAATGGTAAACCTAGCTTTTCCGCGTGTGTGCCAATCGTCCAATGACCGGTAAACACAGTTACGATTTCGGAAACTGAATGCCATGGAGTCCCTAGGACTTTCTGAGTCTTCCGCCTATTGTACTGGGACAACAGGGTTTTCGAAATAGCACGTGAAGGAATGAGGCTTCATCTTTTTTGCGCTTTCCTGAGAAATAAGATACCGATGACCGGGTTGTAAAATTTTGTGTGTAATTTTCGAGCTATCGGCAAGGAGCAATTTTAGATTAAAGAAAAAAAAAGATCAGAAAAGCGTCTAATATCTGGAGATACGGCTACCCGATCAAAAAACGAATGGTGTTAAGATTTGCTTGTTACATCTTTCATTAAGATTAAGGCAAAAAAAAGTGATTTTTCTTAAACAATATGAAAGCTGTTGAAAAATTTTACATATTTCTTAAACCTAACATCTCAAAAAAAAAATTTATTTAAATAAAAAAAAAATCATCCAATATACATACATAAAAGTTATCCGCTTGGGACTAAAAATACTCATTTTTGCATTGAGGATATTTAAGGGGACAGATACCTGTAAAATTTCGAAAAGAAAAAAATTTTTTTTCATAAAATGTTAATATAGTCCTTTACGAATATGTTAAAAAAAATTTAGAACGTAAATTAAAGTATTTCTTATTGTATATTATAGATCGCCAACCGTGACGACTCTATTCTTAGGGTGCGTGCATGTCGGAGATGTGATAAGCGATAAGAGCGTCGATAAGAGCAGCGACAAAAGCATAGCGTCGAGCTTTAGTTTTGTGTGGTGTATATAACAGAGCTGCGATAAGAGCGTTAGTTGCATTTGCATTTTAAGTTTTAAAAAGTGAAGAGCTATAATATTTATAATAATGAGTGATTCAGAGGAAGAAAATATGTTGTTGTTGACGCCTACTGCTGCTTATTATCATCTACATAATACTGTAAGGGAAAAACGTCAGTTTTCGGCGCATCCTCTAAACCAAGCAAGACTAGAACTCGGAGAATTTCACCATCTCTATAATAGTTTGAGACAGGATCCAAAAAAGTTTTTCGAATATATGAGAATGACAAGCGATACATTCGATTATATTCTGTCTCAAATTTCGGAGCGACTGCAGCATAATTGGCAAAACTGCCACAACAGACCAATCTTGCAAGAGGAGCGATTGATGCTTACAATAAGGTACATACGTACGAATAATTTTATTCGAGAAAATAACAAAAAAAAAATGAAATATTTTAAACATTTAGAATATTGTAAATCTAAATCGGATATTCATTGTTTTGTGCATCGTCATCACATCTAGCCGTGGTGTTTTCAGTGTTACATTCATTATAAATAGGTATTGATTTATTAACCAGTTCATGTGTCAGCTACAATACTTTCATCCTGTATTCTAGTTTATGCAATGAAGTAATATTTTTCAGATGAGGCAATAAACTTTTACTTGCCACAATTTATCCAAAATGAACCTGTTGTGGTGATTTGGATCTTTTTGATTCCAAATTGCAGGTTTTAAAAATACTGCACCTATAAAATCTTCTGTGTCCATCATCGATAATAGCGAAGAAATTACTAGCCTACAATTTCTACGCTCTTATCGATGATAGCGAGCGAAGAGTGAGTTAGCGCGCTGCTCCGACATGCACACTTCTATTAAAATACATGCATTAATTTTCTACGCTTCGCTCTTATCGACGCTCTTATCGCTTATCACAGCTCTGACATGCACGCACCCTTAGACCCGATTTACACGAGGAGACATCTGGAAGGGAAACATTTTGTTCGGTGGCGAAGGACGGTCGGGGAAGAGAGAAGGGATTTTGTCTCCCGTACTCGGCGACACGCTTTGCTCTTCTTATTCGTATTTCCAATCTTTCCAATTTTTGACAGTTGCTTCATTCGTTTTTTTCTTTTGTGGGAGAAGGTTCTGAGTTATGTGTTGGTTTTCAAGCAAACGGAAGATAACAAAGATGACAAACATCCGAACACTGCTTGGGAAATGCACGATTATTTTTGCTAGTAAAGTAGGTATAATTTAAAATATATTATGGGGCATGTTTATGTTGAATTCTAATTTTCCTCGCATTTCTAGTTACTCAAGTTAATTTTAAGTTAATTATTTACATATGAAGTATTTTTAATTTAATTTTTTTTATTCAAGTATAAGAATTTATAAATGTATTTCAATAAAAAAACAACAAATTATTTATTATTTAACCAGTTTGCATTTTTCATTCATATATTTAAGATGTTGTCGAACGCTCTCTGCTTTACATGTAAGCGCGTGCTAGAATACATCCGAACCAGACGATCCTAAAGCATTAAATGTCAAAATGTCGCCGAAAACATTTTTGCCCGTGTGAACGCGAATGAAACTTCAAAAGAGAATTTCCAGTGTCTCCCTTCCAGATGTCTCCTCGTGTAAATCGGGTCTTAGCGTTCAAGCGCTGGGAGAGGTATAGTTACGTTGTATTCAAACTTTAGACGCGTTTTTCTCGAAACTAATATATATTTTTCGAATTGGCGTACACGATAACTTGAAAAGTTATTGACCGAACTCCCTGAAATTTTGCATACATCTTTTTTGTGATATTACTTTCTATGTGAATTTACAAGTTTTCGAAAATTTACCGAAGAAATAATTTTTTCGAAGCAAAAATAGTAAGAAAATTACCTCCAAAATTCATGTTTTTTGTGAAGCATTTTATTCCGCGAATTTTTTTTCATTTTTTTTAATTCACATAAAAATCATGACATTAATAAAAAAAAAAATGTTGGTTTTTTGTATTCATGTCACTGACGTCGATGCTACAATGCCCGCCGATTGAGGATCCCCGCTGCGACCTTCCTGGAAGAATTGAGTGTACATCCGCTATTTTGAAAGATCAAAATAAAAAAAAAATTGATATATTATTTTAATGTAAATTGTGGCCCAATTTTGAAAGAAATATATTGACTTCTTCATTTTAAATAATTTTAATGAAAATCAGGGAAAATATGGCCGTTTACAGATATCTGTCCCCTTAAAACTTGTTTTAGGGTTTTAGTTGCTTTGTTTAGTTTAGTTTTATCTGGGGGATACCGACTTTTTTGCCATTTTTTCATTTTCGTAAATTTCCTTTTGACTAAAACAAGTTTCTTAATTATAGGACAGTTAGCGTTGTTTTTGTGGATTATGTCTTTCAGATAAGGTGTTGACTTATGAGCTGCTTCTTGTATGATGTCATTAATGTAAACTTCGATGCCAGCACTAGATTTTTAAGCCATGTGCAATTGTAGATTTATATCTACTTATGTAATCACGAAACGATTCCCATTTGTTAGTTTTTCCATTTGTTATTGTAGTTTATTAGGTTTTCCTACCCTACTCACTTTTTCCCCGTACGTTAGTAGGATTGGTGAGTGATCAGATGAAAGGTCGTCCAGCTTTTTATTTCGAAAAGATGGCAGTCAAAGTTTTTTACGATGCAAAAATCGAGTAAGTCAGGTATTTTATTTATGTCAGGGGGCCAATATGTTGGATCTCCCATACTTATGTGTTTTCCTCTTATAGATTGGATTGTCTTATAGATGGGGTTGTTTTGAACCCCAAGTTGAATGCTTTGAGTTAAAGTCTCAAGAACATATGAATCTATCACCGAGTCTATTAAAAAATTGTAAGTATTGTTCTGCAGAGATTTTAGGTGGGCTGTAAGGTGCCGAGATTGTGAAAATACTTTTTCCATCACTGATTTGAATATTTATAGATTGAATATAATAATTTTTGAAGTGTCCCACCTCTGTGAATTTTATTGTATTTTTAATTATTATTGCTGTTCCAGCATGCCCTGTGCCGTCTGGGTGGTTTGTATTTATTATTGTGTATCGCGGAATTTTCAAGCAATGTTTTTGTGTGGAGTGCTCTTCTGAAATAAGTGCTATGTCTATAAAGGTGTCCCGTAGGAATTGTTTTATTTCATGGGCGTGGTTAAGCAATCCGTTTGCATTACAGACAGATTTTAAGTTTGTGCTCCAGTTTTACCAAATTCATGTTTGAAATTTGTTGAATTAATTGCTTTAGCATATCCTTTATTTATTATTTATTTATTTATAGTCTCTTTTGCAATTACCAAACGATTTTTCCAAACGAATAAAGAAGGCTGCCCATTTTTAATGGACTCAGATTTTCCAATTTTAGTCACTTTTTTGCGTATTTCTATGAAATTTTTGTATTTTGTAGTTCTTCTTTCGAGTGAAGATGCGTTGGAAAACTAAAAATTTTACTTTTTTTTATAGAGTCATATTTGCTCCCGTTATCATTGTTTTCGCATGAGAGGACCCCTGCTGAAATTTTCCGCGGAGTATTATTTTGAATATTTTAACTCTCTATCGAACCAACTATTTTTTAAAAACAAGTGTAAAAATTACCCGCACGGGTAGACAATATTGAAGGTTGAAAAGTTCTGGAATTAAATTTTATTATAAACTCGTATGGCCAAAAATATTAGTAAATGTGGTTTTGTACGAGTTTCTTTTTTAAAGAATACAATATTAATTTAGCTCCATTTGAGACCAAATTGGCAAAACTTCAATACACTATAAAAACTTGTGACGCTCAAGGACAAAACGGCAGGAGGTCATATATTCTTCAGCTCATTCCTCTTTCATAGTTGATATACCTTATTCCTGCCTTTTTCTGTGTATCTTCAGTGGCATTACCCAAAAATGTATGGGAAGTTTTAGATGCTCTAACAATAACAACAATTAATTACATTAGTTTACGGCTAAAAAACGCCAAGAATGGCACCATCTTATTCCTAAGCAAAATCTTTCACCGAGTAGGAAAATTCACATAATTTTTTATGTGTTTTGCCGTTATGTAGTTCTGGATTAAAGAATAAATAAATAAATAAATAAAGAAAAAAATTAGGTCATAGATATATCTAATATGTGTAAAATCAATTAGGCGATCAAAGCAAGTGAAATATCAAATTAAAGGTAGTAAGATTTTGCTTCTTTCGTAGTTCCCTAATTTTTCGTTAAAGTTAAACGTGTTCAAGATATTCACAAAGCTAATAAAAAATAGCTTTTTTCCAAAAATATGAAAATGTTCCCCTTATAGATATTCGCCCTTATCGGGAAGTTCGCCCGGAAAAAATTTCGTTCAAAATATTTTTTTGAATTTTTTCGCCTATCGTAAAATTTCGCCCGAACAAAATTTCACTTCGAATCAACTGATATACTCTCTTGTGAATTGATTGCGAACAAATTATTTACTTTCTATTGTGCTAATTTCGTAAGCAAGCGTATATTTCCTTAAAATAAAGTAAAAATATACCTCAAAATTTTCTAGAAATATGTATAGTATTGCGCTTAGGTTATTATTGAGCGGGCGTGAGGAAAATTTGAAAGTGAAAGTGCTCAGGAGGCGATTAAGGGACAATTCCAACCCTTTGGAGCTAAGTGATTCAATGTGAGATAACAAAAAATGCTAATGGGAATTTGCAATACTAACTTAATTTCTTATTTTTTAGGTTTCGGCAATATTACAGGCTAAACAAGCCAGCATTTAAGTACTTGCTAGATGTCCTTACTAACTCCTTGCCACCATTGAAGCAGAAATTCGGAATTCCACCTATTGTAAAATTGAGCGCATGTTTGCAATTTTTCGCAGAAGGAGGACATCAAAAAGGCGTTGGGAAGGACCATGAAGTGGGCCTAGCTCAATCTTCTTTCAGTGAAGTACTGACAGAAGTGCTGAGTATTTTCGAGGTACTACTTTGTCCACAATGGATAAGTTGGCCCACTTTAGTTGAACAACGCCATATAGCAAGTACACACACGTTGTCGAAATATAATCGAAAGAACAAATTGTGTTCTAAAAACCGATGGAGGTGTCTGTTAAGCGCTAGAGAGTTGTACTATGCTCCTGTAAAGGCAGTAAAATAATTAACGTTTGCGCTGCGTTGCATAATATTTGCATTCATTACAAAAGTGATCTACATTTTTCTAACCCATTTGTTAATGGAGAATTCAATGAGATTTCCATGGCAGATAATCAACAAATTGTCGAAGTCAACAGTAACTATCTGGCAGAAGGTCAGGGCATTCGTACAGATATTGCAAACAATTTTATTACATTAAATATTTTGGCAGATATGAAAAATTAGCTGTGCCAATATTTTAGTTCGCCACTGTATTTAAAATAATAAAAATGTCTTACTTAAATTAATTTTAGTCTTTGGTTTGGCGATTTCGCAAAATTTCTATTTTTAGTTCCTTTAATTCTAACGTCCTTCGATTAGTTGCAATTAGGTTTTCGATTTCTCTTTTACGCAATTTTTCCAATTCTAAATTATGTCTTTCCATTTCATTTAGTTTTTTTTTTCATTTTGATCGGATAAACGTTCTAATGTAAGATATATCTTTTTGATACCGTATTGCATTTCTTTATTGTGCGTCTTCATCTCTTCCAAAGTTTCGCCTACTTTAGTGCATAGTTCTTGTTGTGTTTCCAGCTCTTTTATGACCAATCCACTACTTGTTTGCTTTTTGGGCTTCGTTGCACTGTTTGGCTGCTTGCTGCTCTTTGGTGAATATTAGCTTTCATGCTGAGGAACAGGAGGTTCACTAACCCACGCCCTACTACTAGGAACTTCTTCATCCAAAACAACAATTTCTGACAAGTCTTCCGTATTAGGATTGACCCTTGCTTTTTTTGCAGGCAAACCATAGCATTGGGAAGTTTCAATGCCATCAACAGATTCTTTAATATCTAGCAGTTGGTATATAGCCTCTTCTGCACTCGAAAAAGTCTATGTTCTATTGAGTCCGCCTCCTGTTCCTCTTTCATGCATTTTGTTGTGTGAAGCCTTCTTGCGTACGTAGCGATTTTGGTCAGTCCATACCTAGTTAATAGATAGCTTGCGAAAATAATCAGGCTTTATAAACATAACTTTTTACCTTTTTCCACTCAAACTCAGTCTTAACAGGCGGGCCTACGCTATTTAACGCCAAAGTAAGCTGCGTCCAGAATTCGGCCACCTTCTAGCGATTTTCTTTCACAAACCCTCTTGCAATATATGGGTTTTGCAGCATTTCATCCAACAGCCTCTCAGATTGGAAAATTTCATGAAAAGGATGTTGTCCTGTCAGCGTGGTCGTGGTGGTCATTTGCCTGATGTTATTTTCCACTATTAACGGCCTACCTTCCTCTTTATAATGAAATAAACATTCGTTCATTTATATTAAAAAATATCCTTTTTCTTTGAATATCAAAATAGCACCTCTTATTGGAAAACCCTTTATTTAAAAGTTTGCTTGATGTATTGTAGTACATTTTAAATGCCGATATAATAGCCTGATCCAGTGGCTGTATCAGCGAGGTGATGTTAGGCAGCAATTGAATATTTGAATGATCCCGCACTGGGTGGCTGGGCGCATTATCAACGAGCAAAAATATTTCGAATTCCAAACATTTTTGGTCCACATATTCCTGGATTTCAGGAAGAAAGCAGTTGTTGAACCAAATTGTAAAGAGATCAGCCTCATTTAATATTTTATCACCAGATGCGTTACGTCACCCGATCTTTGGTCGCTTTACAACCACCAGCTGATTTTTCAGAGTTTGCTATGTACCTTCTTTTAGGCATTTTCTTCCAGAACAATTCACGTTTCGTTGGCGTTAAATATTTGATCTGGAGTATAATCGCCCTGTTCAATTATTTTTCCTAGTTTATCCGGAAAACTTTTTGCAGCATTTTCGTTTGCTGATGCTACTTCTCTTTTTATTTTTAGGTCCATTGTGATATAACAAAATGAAATGCGTGTCATTTTAGAAAACCTAGCCACCCCTCACTTGCATTAAATTCCTTGCCTGAAGACTTGTTGATGGTTCAAATTTCTGAAGGTGGTTGTATATTTTAAGTGCTTTTTCTTTTATAATTTTCCCATGAATGGGTTTTTTTATTTTTGTTGCAAATTTTCCATCCAAAACACCATGTGCTTTTCCGTTTTCTCCAATATAGGATTTCGACTATAAGAAAATGTTTTAGAACTAAGTTCCGATCCAGAAATTATTGATTGTGGAATGAAATTCTCATTTTTTCTAATTCGTCTTACAGTTGCTTCGCTTAAACCAAAAGCTTTGCCAACAGATGTGAGGCCTTCGCCTATCTTCACACAGTCCAAGATTTTTATTTTTGTACCTACGAAATTGCTTGTCTCTTTGGAATATTTAGTTGTTGTTTAGGCATTTTATTGATAAGGGAAGGGATGTAAAATAAGATTGCTTATAGAACTTTTCTAAACCAAAAATTTAACACAATATTACCTTTTTTAGTAGTAAAAAGTTATCAACAATATAAATCAAATTAAAAATTTCACCACCTATTTAAAAAAACTTTAATTTGAGAATTAACTTACCGAACTTTATTGAAATTATTTATTACGTCCTACGACCAATACTGACTAACGAAATGCTGTGTTCAAGCTGAAGTACAACGAGATTATGGAAAAAGCGATAATAAAAATCGGATATCCCCGTAAAGGAAACAAGCCACGAAATATACCAAGTCATTAAACCGTCGCATAAACCGACCGACGGTTTGTTTACTTATGTATGCCGGGGGTTACGGTATATATAAGCTTTTATAAGACTCTGCCAAAATTAGAATTAAAAACATTTTTTTAGGGAATCGTGCTAGCACAAAAAATATGTATTAATTCTTATTGGTGAAACGCATTATTTTAAAATCGTGTAAAAAAAGGGTTGGGTGTACTATAACTGTATGCTCTCGTCCATGCTCTTGCGTACATATAATATAATACATATAATACTGAGTCTATATGAAATTGAACAATTACTAAGTTCAGTGCCAAAAGAGATACCGTAAAACAACACAATTTGTTTGCCCCTTCTCTAACGGAAAGGGATGACAAATCCAGGTGTTCAATAAATTTGTTAGTTCGGCAGCCGATAAGAAATATTTGTGGCGACTAGCATGGACACACATCTACACAAACAAACGTATGCTAGCTGGCATGCCATGAAAATAGTAAAGGTGGCGTTGGTGGTTGGAAAAACAACGAATATAACAAAGTGTATTTTTAACCCTAGTTGACATGTGTACAAGTGCAACAATTATCACCAAAATAACAATCATCAAGTATCTGTATTGTTTCCCGTTACTATTCTGTTCGTTTTTTTTCTTTCTTGTTTTTTGTTGCTCTATTAGTTGTTATTATAATATTGCACGTAAGAGACAGGATTGCATGCGTTTAGCGGGTGGAGGCCGATAAAAATGCGTTTTTGTTATGGAAAGGAAATCATAATTATACGCTCAGTGGGTGCACCATGTAATTATGATGGGTTAGAGAATTGGGTATGTAAGTACAGTATCGAGCAAAAAAAAAAAAAGAGGGCACCTTTTATAAACAAACAATCATTTAAAACAAAATATGTGTTGGAACAAGTCTCATACAACATAAAAATATATTTCAGTGAAGGATACATTTGTTTGTCTTTTATTAGAAACCGCCGTAGTCGGTTATTCGGATGGTTGGTACGTGACTACCATTCGAATCTCGATGCATGAAACAGCAAAATAATAGAAAAAAGTGGCGTCTCGGTAGGCAATAGCAAATCTCCGATTGTATTTCTGCCATCAAAAAGCTCCCCATGAAAGTCGGCTTAAAACTCCATTTGTGGAACAACATCAAGATGCACGCCACAAATAGGAGGAGGAGCTCGGCCAAACACCTAACAGAAGTGTACGCGCCAATTATTTATTTATTTTTATTAGAAACCAAAGCTATGCGAGATACAATATTCTAATTTGCCGTAAGATACTGGAGTACAACTGCATTTGAAAGGAAATTGTAGGAGTGTACCCTGCACTGGTACACAGACAGCTCAAAGACACCATAGGCATAGGCTCTGGAATATATGGCCCCAGAACAAAGTGCTCTGTGCCGATGGGTAGTTTTCCAAGCATCGCCCAAGCGGCGGTCAATGACATCTGTCTATGTGCGAAGTTCAATTTTGAGAGGAATCTCCGGAATGAGCGAATTGCCTTTCTGAGAGAAACTTAGACGGAACTCAATGCACTGTCATTCTGTGAGGTTAGGCCGTCAGTGGCTCATGAGTGCATAGAGAATCGCATCCGACTAATTTGGGTCCCAGGACACAAGTGGATAACTCGGAACGAAGTAGCGGATGCATTGGCAAGAGAGGCTGCGGCCTTGTTACTATTAGAACCCGAGCCCTTCCTTGCTATGCGACAACATACCATCGAGAAGAAGCTTAGGCATGAAGAGCTAAGGCTATGGGAGGTTAGCTGGCACCAAACTATGAGGCTACGCCAGGTGAAATCCTTATTGCGGGGGTGCGACCAAAAGATTTAAAAAACTCATAACTCTCTCCAAGAATAAACTGAAAATGTTTACAGGCATACTCTCACAGGTCATTGCAGATTGGGTAATCATCTCTCAGAGGATTAAGACATGGTCCACTGGCAGACTCTTGTCCTTTCTGCGACCAATCATCGGATCCTCAAATACACCTTCTCCTTGCGTGTAACGCCATAGCGAGGAGAAGGTAGAGCCATCTCGGCCAATTGCAGCCAGAAGAGAGACATATACGCTCAGCCCAACCCAGCGCCATCTTAAGTTTAATAAGGGAACTGTGTTTGGGTGAGGTACTGTGACAAAATACCATAAGGTCGAGGTGCAAACCTCAAATTGATTCTATTTATCTATCTAAGGTACTTCTAAAAAATATTTTTTAAAACTAAACGCGAAGCAATAGAAAACTTTTCATATATGTACCAATGCTGGAAATGGTGATAGATACTCTATAATAGTTTGAAATCGAATTTTGTAGTACCTTCTTTCAGTTTCAACTAACGTTCGTAAAGTTTGCACCGAGATACCGTTTCACCAAACGTGTTTAACTGTTGGGTCAAGCTGTGATAAGGTATGTGGTCTCGTCTTTGTTAACCGCATTTGCTTTATTTGCCAAAGGTTCTCTATGGAGCTAAGATAAGGACTGTTCCCAGGGCAGTCCAATGATGAACACTCACTTATGCTTTACCTAAGATAAAAAATTAGATTTTCAGTAAATATTTTGCTACTGATTGTTGCATGTTGTTGGTGCTGTGAATAAAGTTGTGTAACAGAAAAAAATTGCTTACTGATTTGACTCGGTGACGTGGCGCAGAGTCATCCTGAAAGATGGCGTCGTTCATATAGGAAATGATCTTCAACTGAAGGAATCGGGTTTTCTGTAAGATAAGAGGTATTTAATTGAGTTCATATTCCCATCCCAAAGCCTAGCTTTCTAATCCCATTATAGGGAAAGCACCTCCAAATCATTCGACTCCGTTAGGTCTCATGTCTCACACATCCATTATTGCAACGTTTACCTCATCTTCTGCGGCCGTCCAACATTCAGTCTACCCCGAAAACGCTAATTCTGGATTCGTCCGAATATATTACTTTTCTCCAATGGTCTTTGGACATTTTTGTGCTGTTTATCCATAGGAGTCAGTTTTTGCCGCATTTTAACTCTCAAAAGTGGCTCTTCGGTTTGACGACGGTCAGCTTGTCCGGCTTCTAGGAGACGTCGCCGTATAGCTCGTGTGCTGATTTTGTATATATTTAATTATTGATGCCTTCAGCTGTTTTGCACCAGTCCTGAATGCTATTGAATGATCTTCCTTAATGGTCGTCTGTTTACAGATCCGGTATCGCATATTTTTGAAGAAAATTACCGACAGTTATTTTTTTAACTATTTTTTCACTAATTTCGAGTACACTTAGATCGCAAAGCCAAAATTGTGATCTTCTCAACTTTAGTAAATCTTGCAGTTGTAACATTTCTTATTTTATTTCAGCCGCGTGTCACCTCAAGAAAATAATATTAAGCCTTTAATTGTAGCTGAATAATGTACTTACCTGCATAAATACTTACTTGTAAAATTCAATTTGATTCACTAATATTACATTGGTTTCAAGCTACTACAACTAAGTAAGTATCCTATTTTTTTGCCCGTTACTGTATATGCTATGTATGGATCAATATGTCCCTCAACATTGAAATACATTTCAACATTGTCGCTTTTTAGCGCCGTTAAATTTTTCTCCAATTTTTCGATGTAATATACAGGGTCCGGCACTCGAAGTGTAACCAATTAAAAAGGCCATAAATTTAGTTAGGAAAATTATTTTTATTCAATTCAAAGTAAAAAATGTGTGCAAATAATACAAAATTACGAATCAATGTACTCTTACTCGATATGACCACCATTTGCCTTTTTGACTATGGCCTTGAGACGGTCCAGCAACGAATCGCAAGCTGCCCGTATGTAACTTGCAGGTATTTTGGCCTCTCGCGGACAATGGCTTTTTTCAGCGCCTCGACACTGTTGAATCTTTTAGTTCGGACCTTGCTCTCCAAAAGGCCCAAAGAGAATAATTCATTGGATTCGCGTCTGGCGAATTTGAGAGCCATTGCGTGGACGTTATGAAGTTCGAAACGTTGATTTTTAGCCATTCCTGGTTCACTCGAGCTTTGTGAGATGGTGCCGAGTCCTGTTGAAACGTCCATGGTCTGTCACCGAAATGTACTTTCCCGATAATATTTCTCATTTACCTTGACACCAGGCTCGATGAAAACGATTGGAGAGCACCCATCTGCGATTACAGCGGCCCAAACCATTACCTCCTGCTGCCTCTTCGTGGACAATCGATTACTCAAATTCTCACATGAACGATCGGTCAAATAAACCCTATCGTTTTGGGAGTTTACGAATTGCTCAATTTGAAAAATTTTCTCGTCAGAAAACGCAATGTTCGATAATTGACCGCTTTCGGCCAAGCGAAGCAACTCCTTCACTCTCTCAAGTCTGACTTGCTGTTGCTTTGCTATGAGATCATCCGTTTTTTGGATCTTATAAGTCTTGACTTTGAGATGATTTTTTAGTAAGCGGCGGAAGCTACGGTCAGACATTTTCAGTTCTTTCGCTCAAGTCGCTTCTTTCGCTCAAGTCGCTTTTTGAACCATTTCACGTGACGTTGCAGTCTTTTGATGACTACCTCCATGACGTTTCGCGATGTTACCAGTATCATTGTAATTAGTAATGATGCGATACACAAAAACTTTATTTACTTTAAGGTGCTCGAGCTCACGAACAATCGCTGGTGGTGATCTTCCAGCCAAATATAATGCAATTACGTTTGAAATCCATTACTGATTTTCTTTTTTCGCGTTTACTCTCGGCAAAATGCTTCCGCGCGCTTGTAAACAATACTATGTACTGTCATTTAGCCAACTAACAGACAGCTGATTTCCGTGCATCAGTTGCGCGAGCGGTCTGAAGTTGGTTGCACTTCGAGTGCCGGACCCTGTAAGTGAGCATTTCCCCGGGAGCCTTAAAACAGGGTTTGCTTTATTGATAACTGAACCATCGAATCATTCGAACTAAATCTCTTACCGCCAAAATTTATCTTCATAGATACAATATTGTACGATATTTCGCTTCCAAGAGGGTTGGTAACCTTATGACTCAATAGATACTCGTACATATTTTAAGCAAGTTTTCTTTAGTTATGTTTGTAATTTTTTTGCTCATTAGTCATAAAGAATTTTTGTGTTCATTAACCTAACAAATAAATAAGTTGGATGAGGTAACAATTCATAACAAAATTATAGTAGCGCTTTTTTTGTTTTTTCTGCTCTTCAAGAAATAATTTTCTCTTACGCTCTTAATTTGGATTGATGACCGCTTATGGTTAATTTTATTAACGAACACAACTTTTGACATTTCGGTACTTTGAGTCTTTGAAATCGTTAACTAAAATATGTATTTGTTCCTTTTACGAATTTTACGGAGTCTCTCTCTCAACTTTTTTCCCGCCTTTGGCACGCGTCTCTACAACTCTGCCTCCGAATCATAGATAATTTTTATGAGCAGCGGAGGAGTAGTTATCGATTTTATTATTATTGCTCCTAATAACTAAAGGGGCATTTAAACGATGAATGGAGATGCAAAAACAGTCATGTTTTTGTTGTTTGAGTGGCTGTATTTCCTGGACTGGGAGGCACTTAGTGAGCGTCTGCGTCGTTTTAATGCCGTCGCTGCTGTTTTGGTAGTTACGTTTCAAAGAATGATAATTCGTATAAACACTTCGCTGTGTCTAGAAAAAGAGATGAGACCTAAATTCCAAGGCAGAAACTTTGTCAAAATTCTTGAGGAATGTTTCACCGAAAGCTCGTAATCTTGCTCTGCATAAACTCGCACATTTGGAAATTGAATGAGCGGGAGTTTCCTCCTCCCCCATTTCTCTACATCTCTGCAGCATCATATTAAACAGGATTTTTTTTTTTCCAATTTTAAAACTTTATTGAGCGATGGCATTCCTCTTACTTGAAATGTGAATGTGTTTCGAGAGACAAGTTCAAGTTTAGACTTAATACTATTTAAATAAATAATTACTTAAATTTAATATACCACAGAAGATTTTTTGTTTAATAAATACGTTTTAGCTTAGGATTATGACTTGTAAAGTTTTTATTTGAAGTCCATAGTTTCTACTTGGTGCTTTGCCGTTGAAGAAGAACTTTTAATAAGTTGTATAGCAATATATTAGTGCAAAAATACACACATACACATGTAGTATTACCACACTTTTGACTAGCATCGTTTTCAGTTTCTCTCAACTTTTCATTCCTTCAAAATCAATGTATTTTTACTTTTCATAATTGCACTCTTCAAATTGTCTCTTCTCTTTCCTTTAGATGCCATTCTGATGTACGCCACTGCCATTGGCACTGCCTGTCGAGGACGCTCTGCCACCACAATAACCCTCCGCTGTGTTGCTGCCGCCGCCAGTGCTGCTTCCTTCTCCCAAGTTACTGTAGCCACTGGTCGATTCATCACTTTGATTGCTATTCTGATTGTGATTGTGGAACTGTTGACTTGTAGTTATGTTTTGTTGCTGTTGCTGTTGTTGTTGTTGCAGAGGCATTTGCCCCAGTGATTGGTGTACACCATTGTGATTGTGGTGGTGATGATTATGCGTGGCTGCACGCGGATCTTCCGGTGTCCAAGTGCGCGCATAGAGTTTACTGCCCGGATAGCGATCACCTTTGCGATACCAGGAGAGTGAGTGAGAAATACCGCCACCTGAAAACGAATAGAAAGGAAGAGATATTTTATTAGGAGATTAGCTAAAAAGTAGATATGTATGTAGATGATATGTAAAGTAGATATGGATCTCTGGCGCTCTGGTTGAGTTCATCAAAAACATGCTCTTGAGCAGATTTGCGATCGCAACCCTAGGGGCCTCAGAGATCAAGAAAAAAGTTAGCAGAGGAACACCTCAAGGCGGTGTGCTGTCCCCTCTCCTATGGGTGCTGGCATTAAACTCCTTGCCAAAGAGCCTAGAGGAGAGAGGACAACACGTCGTAGCATATGCGGACGATGTTGCAATGGTAGTAAGAGGGTAATTTCCCAATACACATAGAGAAGTCATGCAAGATTTACTAAACATGGTTGAAAACTGGTCAAAAGCAAATGGGCTAAGCGTCAACCCCAATAAAACTGAACTCATCCTATTTACCAGGAAACATAAAATTCCAAATATAGCTCCCCCGACTTTAGGTGGAACGGCACTGTCATTTAGTGAGGAGGCCCGCTACTTAGGTCTAATACTAGACCGAAAACTAACTTGGAAGGCAAATGTCGAAGATAGAGAAAAAAAGGCGACAATAGCACTATGTTCTTGTAAATAGCTGATAGGAAAGTTGGGGTCTCTCCCCATCTATCGTATAATGGCTTTGCACAGCAATTGTCAGACCAATCCTAAGATACGGCATATTAGTATGGTGGCCGGCTTTAGATAAATTATACATTAAAAGAACCATGGTACATGTACATAGAATGGCCAGTCTTTGCATCTGCGGGGCCCTTAGGACCGCACCCACAGATGCACTAAATATTATGCTTAATATTTTACCAATAGAGCAATTCGGTAAGCAAACATCTGTCAAAGCAACTCTCAGACTAAGAGAAATCGGCCTATTCAGAACGAACCAAAGAGGACACTCTTCAATTTTAGAACAATTCCGCTGCATTCCTGGCACAACGGATTTCTGTAAGACCAAGGACATCAATTTAAATAAATCCTTTGTCACAGTATTTCCTTCCAATGAGGAATGGGATAACGTGCTTATTGTTAAGAAACATGATTTAAACATCTACACAGATGGCTCAAAACTGGACAGCAAAGTAGGTGGAGGGGTTTACCCCCATAAACTTGGAGTATGCCAATCATTTCGCCTACCTGACCATTGCAGTGTATTTCAGGCGGAAGTCACTGCCATAAAAGAGGGACTTACAGAAATAAAAACGAGAGTATTATCCACAAATGAAGCGGCAATAAAAGCGCTTGAATCAAAAACGCACTCGTCAAAAACAGTTCTAGAATGTTTTAAACTACTAAATGACGTATCTAAGTGCTACAAGGTGCACCTTATCTGGGTGCCAGGCCACAGGAATATTGCAGGAAACTGCAAGGCGGATGAACTTGCTCGAATCAGTACAACGCTCGATCTCGAACCGGATAAGGCGCTGATACCCGTGCCCATAACCACTTGTAAATTACTTATAGACAGAGAAACCATCAAAAAGGTAAATACAAGGTGGCAAAACCTCACAACATGCGAACTAAGTAGACAGACATGGCCGAACTGGAACAGCGGTCGATCGAAGATCTTTCTAAGATTTAACAGAGAAGCTATAAGAAAAATTATAGGTGTATTAACTGGCCATTGTTTAATAGGCAGCCACGCTAGAAGGGCAGGACTCCCGTACTTCGATTTCTGTAGAAGCTGCCTTAATACAGAAGAAGAGGAAACAGTCAGACACCTTTTGTGAAAGCCTAGCTATGAGAAGGCTGCGCACTCTTGATACAGCATTTCTAACCGATGTAGCGGACATAACCCATCTAAAACAAACGACGCTCTGCTCGTTTATTAAAGCTACCGGATGGTTTGAAAAGGAACACGTAGAGTAAGGATATGCTCCAGTGGTATCACAATGGACGTCCGAAAGGTCTAAGTGTGTCTTTATGACAACCATCCCACCTACCTACCTATGTATGTAAATATGCTGATGCCTTTTAAAATTTTAAAGTTTTATTAACTTTATTACTAAAAAACGCAATAAGGGGTCTCAAAATTAATAATAAAAAGGATTGTGAATGATGGAAATATTTATTTTGGCTTTTCACGAAAGTTGCATCAATTGCAATACGAGGTGGGATCCAAGCTGCAAACAAATCTTACTTCGCGACTGATGAAATCGAGACTACTTTCAAGAAGCTTGAAAATTCGAATATACAAAACCGTCATAAGGCCTACACTCACATACAGTTGAGAAGTCTGGGTGCTTGCTGAAAAAAAATTAAATTTATCCATTCATTTGGTTCGAAAAAGGGATTCTCAGAAAGATATATGACCCCTGTAGCGCATTGATGCAAATGTTATCAGATATGGTAAAGCGCAAAGAAGTCGATGGTACGGCCACATTTTGCGAATGAGCAACGATAGAGCTGTAAAAAATATCTTCGGATATAGAGAGATGACATAGAAGACGACATAAGACTTATGGGCGTATCTGATGTCAAAAGAAAAACTGAAGATCGAGTGACGTGGATGCAAATTATTATGGAAGCAATGTTTTGCCCCGAACTGTGAGGTTATGCTGATGATGATGATAGGGTTATTAATTTTGCGCCATCTTGTATAAACATTGATAAAGCATAAGTATTCTAAAACTCTTATATTATATGCATGAATAAAAATGTACGACAATTGTTTAACTATTTTGTTTACGTACTCCAGGCCAATCGAGAATTTTCATCACTTACGGCAATGCAAGTATTAAAAAAAAAAAAAAATACTCTCTAATGTGGTTAATTTAAAATACGTAGGAACTTAAAGAAGTTTACTCAAGCTGCCAAATCAACCAAAAATATAAGAGCACAGTTCTTCGCTCTTCTTAGTTTCATTGAGCAAATGGAGGGACCTAGAGTTTTAAGCCGATTCGGAACGGCAAATGTTTGTTTATAAGGAGCTTTTTCAAGGCAGAAATACACTCGGAGTTTTATATTATTTAGTGTTTCATGTACGGAGATTCAGAGCTGTCCATCTCCGAACGGTATTCACGCACTAACCCATTCGGCTATGGGGGCCACCATAAATAAATAAATAAATGCTTCTAAGAAAAAGAAATACTCAAACTCGTTCCTATGCAAGATTTCTTGTCCTCTCTCAGCTGCACAATACTTTCAACCTTAGGCGACATTTTTTCTTAATTTTTTACACGCTAAATCCCATTTTCGATTCGACGACGCCCATTTTAATTTGATGTGTAGGGCTTGCGATGTAAAATAAATTCCGGTCTCAGTCGAAAGCTTTCGAAAATGCCTGGCCTTGTGCCATTCTGTGGACTTACAAAAGGTCATATTAACGAATTCCTCAGAAAGTGGGAGAAGAAGAAATTCATTGAACACTGACGAAATTCCATCGGGCGGCGTGAAGCGAAACAATCTAACGCCAGACGGAGCTTCATAAGCTACTTTCCCTCAGCAGTGAAGTCTTAATGGTGCTCAAACTCACCAACGAAAACGGACGACCGTATCATCTAACACGATGAAACAACGATCTATGATACTAAGCAACGGAACGGTGGTGAGAATTCATTTAGTTTCATCGTGTCAGCTGATACGGACGTACGCTTACGTTGGTGAGTGTGAGCACCTTTTAAATGGGCACTGTAGCCAGAGATATCACTTAAAAAAAAATAGCATCTGCCGATTCTGTGAAACGGACACTGAAAATTTAGAACACATTATTCGTAAATGTCCTGCATTAGGCAGAAAACGGTAACACGACCTTGGTGGGATGGCCGTGTTTTCGTATATGTAAATTATGGGACAATAAATCCCAGAATGTCCTAAAATTTTCAAAAAGTCTTTAAACATAGGGTACCGCTACCGGCTTGCACAATGGATATATTTTCGTTGCTGTGCATAGCGGTCTAATAATAAGACTGTATAAAGTCTAAAACATATTTTCATTTTTTTATTAAAAAAAAAAACTTGGGAATGGAAAAAATTAATTTTCTCTAAAACTTTACGTGTTGGAAATATCTGGTGCGTATCGGTCAACCAAGTACGCTTGCGCCTATTGGGTCGTACTTATTAGTGCGTTGATAAATTTTTCGATTGCATCAGTGTTGCCATTTTTAATTGACGGCGCTAGCTTGAGACAGTACAAGCGCACTATATTGAACTGCTATAGGTGACACAAGCCTAGGGGGCTGCAACGTCAATCAAGAAAAAGGATGCAAGTTTAAAAATAACTTCTTGAGTACTCGTCGATTTAAATCGATTTAAAGAATACTCTCTACCCCTAAGTTATCCCTACAATCACTAACACACTTTCTACCCAGTCTCCATTATCAGCCACTCTGTGTGCCCGATACCTCTCCTCTAGCTAGACTTTGTACAAAAGGCTTAGTTTGTGCTTAATTTCTCCATTGAAAGTGTCAACATTTTTAACGCCCAAACAATTAAAATGCCAAGTATTACAATTACATTGAAAACAACAACACAGCAAACTGCTGAATCCTTTCACTGCTTGCCATTCTTGTTGTTTACATGAACTCCGGACGCCCTTCGTTTGCCTCGTTGCTGCTGCTGCTGCTGCTTGGTAATCAAGAATCCATTAGCAGCAACATTACAACCCCATTAAAGGTCTGTGGGCCGAGGTAGGTACGAAGATGACGATGCGCTACATAATCTCTGCTATCCTCATGTTTGTTGTTTGCTGCTGTTTGTTATTGCAGCTGCATGCTGTGCCACAATTACGCTTCCGCAAGTGGTTGCTGCTGTGCTCTCCTTTTTGTTATTGTTTGACAAATAAGCACAAAACGTTGGAAAACTCGGATACTGATTGCCTTTTGGCACTTTGTTTTTTTTGATTTTTTTTTACCTTCTGACGCTGCACATTGCATCAAAGCGCCGGATTTGTAGCAATCGAAAAGAATTTGGGCAAAAAAAGAAAAGCAACAACAAGAACGCGGCATAAGCTGCCAATCAACGCGAGCTGCACATCTGAGGGTAGATGCAGAGTACAAGTTTGCTAACATTTGCGAGAGGATGAGCGGGCATACATACATTCACAAATATACCTACACTTGCGCTCACATAATTAAGGCACTTTAGCTTTTTACAATATTCGTAATATTTTTGAAGCTCAACTTTTTATAAAAGAAGAAAATTTAAAGGCAAAGTACAAAAACCAAAAAAAAAAGATTATCAAGACTCTTGACGCGATTTTTGAGCGACTTCAAACTTAAACTTTATTGTACTAAAATCGATTGAGCTATAAAATTGCATACCCAGAAATTTTTTAAAGACATCGCTTAAAAAGTTGATTTTTTTTATTACCGATTCATAAAAGAGTTGTACAATGGCAACTAAAATTTAGAAAATGTATTGTATTAGTATCCTTTCATTTATTTCATTTGGCAATTTAACTTTCTGAAATTCGTTGAATTTTTTGCAACCTTGGTACTTTGAAGATTTGACTTATATACTTTTTTATGCTTTTAGGTACTTTGATTCAAAAAACTTTTCCTGCACCATGTTTTTCAAAATTAACAAAAAAAAGACCAAAACTAAAAAAATTTCTGAAATCAATGCAATTTTCGAGCGACTTCAAACTTACACTCTATTATGCTAAAATTCTAAAATTGATTCGGCTATAAAATTACATACCCAGAAATTGTTTAAAGATATTGAGCAAAAAGATTATTCTTTTTATGTTTTTTTTTATTCTTAGACAGCGCGTAGAAGAATTGTCAAATCGCAACTAGAATTTAGAAAAGGATACTAATAAGCAATTTCCATTTGATAAATTGACTTTCTGAAATTTTTTTTGAATGTCGTTAACTTTTCGTGAATTTTTTTGCAAAGTTTGGTACTTTGATTTATAAAATTTTTGCTATAAAAAGTACCATGTTTTACAAAATTAACAAAACAAATTCCAAAATTAACAAAAAAAAGTTACTTGAGAATTGTCGCGAATATTGTAAAAAGATAAACTGACTTAATTATGTGAACTCAAGTGTCCACACATACCCACACATCCGTATTCATCCTGCCTAATGCTGATGGGTTGATTTTAAGGGTGTTACGCTATGTACCACCAGCCTCCTGCTAATCAACTTAAGTTTCCTGCAATTTGTTGTTTATGAGATGCGCTCTCAAGTGCGTTGTGCGGGTGGCTAAAGCGTGGGGCGGATTGTCAAGCTGTGCTGCTTCCCAAATCAAATTTTAAGTACACGAATGGTGTTGCTCGAGTATTTTCACTTAACCGAGTCTAAACTTTACTTCGTTATTTATTTTGGTGTCAGTTTCTTAGTTGTGCATAGTGTTGTTGTATCCATTGTTGGTGCTTATTTGTTGTTCGTTGGTGTGAAAATGCGCAAGGCGTGTGCTCTTCACTACCATTCATGCACAAGAATGAGCGGGCAAAAAAGTTAATCTGTTCATAGACAACAGAGACTAACAGAGATTCGATTATTTTTAACTAGAAAATTTAATGTTGTAAATTTTGAGTTCATAAAGAATTTCAGGCATAGAACAGCTGCCGCGACTGATTGCTTAAATGATTTGTAGAGTATACCAGTCCAGATCAGGAACAGCAGACAGGTAACAGAGGATATACAAAACAGTCAAATCAGATGATCTAAGTGGTAAATTTTACTTAATCTAAACTGAGACTCATCATTAAAAATGATTTGACAGATTTTGAGTTTGGCCTGCTGAACGCATATTTCCGAAAATATCTACGATTACAGAAATGCTTTTGGCGATATGTCATTACACATTAACAAATGTTTGCGAAGAATACTTGGTATAAGATGGCCGAAAAAAGTAAGAAAGAAGATGTATGGCACCCTTCACAACAAGAACCTATACCGATTGAGATTTTTAGTGGCGCTCGATGTAATCCCCAGGGTTCTAGACGACCTGGCGCTCCAACGAACACTTGGCGCAGGAACTCGACGCTGCAAATTACAACTGGCATGACATTTAACGTGCAGCACCTAAAGAGTGCGACTTAGATCAATTGTACAGAGGACTCCACGAGAAGATCAGGACAGTAGTAAGTAAGTACACATTAGCAGCAAGTAAGTAATTATCCGAAAGAGTTCAAAGCTAGGGAGAAGATTATCAAAATCAAGAAAGAAAGTATTTAAGGGGGTCGTATGCACTTATGTAACACCTTTTTAACAAAATTTTTTTTTTCCTTGTTCACTCCTCTCGGGAGTGCAACGCCTCGACAAGACTCAGTCTTGACTTGGCTTCATTCATCTGTTTTTCGTTTGTTTGGTTTGGTTAATCTGTATGATACCAGTCCTACGTAGTGGGAATGCCCACCTGTCGTTGCTTAACAAATATAACATAAAGAAAAAAAGGGCCAAAATACGATGAGAGTAGCCACCTAAAAACTTCATTGCTTCGATTTTGATGAAATTTGTTGGAGACGATCTACTATAAAGTGAGAAAATATTGAGTGGTGGCCGAGATATAGGGGCTCAAAGTTTTGATAATATTTTGTGCAGGCTTTTTTTTTAAAATGTATCTTTGTAGGTCTAAGAAAAAGCAAAATAAATATTTTACATAGGGATTTTCCGATAAAAATCGAAAAACAATCAAATTTTTTTTATTTAACAAATGTTCTTACATACATAAGTACATATATAACACTAGTTTACACCGAAAATGGTCCTCGAGCAAAAGGCGTTTTTTAAACTAATTTGAGGGCGCTGAAACCAAAAATGAATTTAATTTTTTTTTCAAAGAACGGTTTCCGAGATATTGCCAAAAAACCTACTGCTGGATGCAACTTCGTGAAGATTCCGTGCAACATACAAGAAGAAGTTCGAGAGTAAAAGCGTATTTTCGACCTCAAACATAGCCAAGTCAAAAGCTGCAAAATCATACGTGTTGACTTTATGGGTCATAACTTCTACAATTTTTCGTCGATTCAGACAAACTTAGGCTTAAAATGTAGGTGTCTTTCAGAAAACCTATCTTATGTCGATATAAAAAATTTTTTTGTTCCAGAAAAAAGGTAATAAACTTTGATAATTTAGTAAAAAACGTCAAAAATGTCTTTTTTTTACTTTCAACAGCTGTTTTGCGAAAACTACGACTTCCATTGGCACGAGATTGCAGGTAATAACTGTACTATTGCCCAAAAAACAGGTTTTTTGCGAATATCTCGAAAACCGTTCTTTGAAAAAAAAAAAATTCATTTTTGGTTTCAGCGACCTCAAATTAGTCTAAAAAACACTTTTTGATTGAGGACCATTTTTGAAAGTGAAAATTCGTAAACTAGTGTAATTGGCGCTTAAATCCTTTATTGGCTGTTTGGCCGAGCTAGTTAAGGAATGGTTTCATTCACAAATAATAAATAAAAATTGTTAAGGAAATTCTATGTATAATCATGCAGGGCTGAACAATTCCAAACACATTTTAAGAATACCAAAATATAAACATATTTTAAGAATAACAAGAGGTAAACATGTTTTTTCTAAAGAGCAAACAAAGAAACTAATATACAAGTCGTGTACCTGAAGCAGTAAGATGAGGTATAAGTATAAATACGACTGTCAAAAGTGTTGTCAGTCAGTCCAGTATTAACATAGTTTAAAAAACTACCCAAAAATTAAATTAAAAAAAAAATAATTTTTAAAATAATCGCAATTCAATCAAGTCCTTTACTATCTTCCAAGCCTTTAACTAGCTCCACCTCCTATTTGTGGTGTGCGTCCTGATGTTATTATGAAAATACTTGAAAACTTTTGTTGATTCAAAAACATTTGTATTAAGCAATTTCACATACAATTTCGTAAAACGAGCAACAAAAACAACATAAATATTACCATGAAAAAAATTTCACGTGCCACATTTCCCTTGCGACAGTGATTGAAATTCGATTAAAAAAAATATAAATAATTTTTGGGTAAAATCGAAATCATTTTTACCAGACATCGTTGCACAGCACTCTAAAATTAGTTATATTGAAATATTTTCTTAGGTTCGCTGACATCGGAGTTTGAATTTTTGATTGCGAAAACCACTTCTGTTTTTGTCCCATGCGAATCCCTGGGTTTTTGCAATTATTTTGAAAACGAAGAGTTTTTCAAAATCAACTTTAGCACCAATTATAGGACTAATTAAGAATTATAAGTTAAGCCTGTGGTAAAAAAACAAGAATTCGATGACAGTTGTCTTTCAGTTTGAATGTGCACGATCGTCATGACATGATAGAAATTCACGAATGTCGAAATATAAATAAAAGTTCAAAAAAGTGCTTACAAAAAGTTTCACGAATTTTTGATGTAGATAAAAAGTACAGAATAAAATCCTTTCGAATACATTTACTTATTAACATATGTACATTGTTTTCTCTTAGCCTGACAACTATTTATTTTGCTTACATTTCAAAGAAAACAGATATTCACAATAAAATTATCGGCAACTACTCAACCTACAGGGTTGAACTCCATATCAAACTTATAATTTTTGTCGGCTGAATAAAACGGCTAAATAAGAAGTTTTGACGCGGAGGCATCCATTCGAGTGTTTGAGAGAAAGATTTTTGGACCTTTGCACGTTGTTGATGACAGGCCATGGAACAATGAGTTATATGAGCGAGATAGACATAACACAGCGAATAAAGATCCAGCGGCTTCGTTGGCAGGGGCATGTCCTCCGAGCGGATACAAACGCTTCGGTTCTGAAAGTATTCGTTTCGATACCAGCTGGTGGTGGCAGAGGAAGAGGACGGCCTCCTCTTCGTTGGAAAGATCAGGTGGAGAAGGATTTTGCTTCACTTGGTATGTCCAATTGGAGCCGGTTTACACGAGAAAGAAGATTAAAGCGCTGAAATCTATTACACCTGGAACGCTTGGTATGAAGTTTCAGCTTGAGTTCACTGTTGTTTTGCTTGAGACTATTCGTGGAATGCTTGACCTCGCTTTCGATCGCATACGAATACTTCTGAGGTCGTATAAGTTCCTTGTTATAGGGACAAACATTGATTTTAACAATTTAACTTTTAAAATTATAAATTTAAAACTTGGGAGAAAAGAGAAGCGAATAAATCCTCACTTAATCTTCGAAAGCTTGCCAGACCTCAGGCTTGTTTTCAGTGTCTCACTGCAAAAGTGATTTTTAAATGAATAAATACAGCATCTCTTGCAGCAGTTTCTATTAAAAAATTATAATATTAATTGATTGTTTTAAGTTTTTACGCAGCATAGCTGAAAAATGTATAAGTGGAAATGTAAAGCAAACTTAGCTAGTTTACCAGAGCTCTTAGAGCTCTTAGTAATGTTACCACACTGTCAAAAAGTTCCCTCACTACACCAACTCATAATGAGTACTTCTGCTAGTACGCCAGATCATTCGCTCAATTTCTCGAATACGCTTGTCGATGTAAAAAAGTGCGTGTAGCGTAGTACACATAACAGAAGTGAAACTTTCAAGGCAGACAAAGAGGGAGAGACCCTAGAGAGAGAGAGAGAGAGAAAGAATATATATCTAAATAAATTCACAACATTTGCAGAGAATACAAATAGATACCAGATACCTGAATGGATAGCACTTTATATTACGCACAAGCACTAGCCAGAAAACGGAAATAAGCGCCAAAAAGTTGGCACCAAAAAAACCCCACAAAATTGGGGGAAAAAAACGCCCCAACAGATATACCGTCAATAAGTAGGCACCAAAAATTTCTCCTTTTCCTCTACGTTATATCTTTTTTCTCTCTCGCGGAACGAAAATGCCCAAAACGTTGCATGGCCTTGAAATTTTACTCTCCATTCTCGCTCGCCCAACGACGCCTAAGAAGTTTCACTTCAAAAATCGTAAAATATGTGTGATGTTCATTGTTGGGCAATGCATTATTTTGAATCCAAAGTGGCTTTGAGGAATACAAAATTGAACTATCGGCCACCAGGATTTAAGGGGGCAGCTCCTCCAGACAACGAGTTTTCTTATCTTAAAATAAATTACATATTAATACTAATGCTTGAATAAACATACGAAAATTCTTTTGAAATACAAAAAAAAAAAAAAATTGGATCGCTACAGCTGCTCAAACGTGGCTCCCTTAATTTGCGCCGTGGAATGTACAGCCTCTAGTAATCAACTGAAAGCAACCAGCCAAAAGTTTTTCATTAAAATAAGTTATTCCGCTTTGCACTTTGCCTAAGCTTACTTAACGAAAAACAAAAAAGATTAAAATTTTAAGTGAAAAAAAAGTTACACTTTTTTGTAAGCAAATTGATCAAAACAATATTTTTAATGATAGTTAATATAAAATTTTAGGTACATGCGAAGGCCAATATGTTAAAGAATATGCCTGGAAAATTTAAAGTTGATATCTTCTCTTTGAGTTATATTCGACGGTGCGGAAAAAAAGTATTTCGAGAAAAATGCGATTAAAGTTTTCGTTCTTACTGATCTTTCGTTCAACACTCATCACTTCACTGACTTTATAGGGACTTTTTAGACTTTCTATTAAGATTAAAACATTGAAAAGATATTCTTTAGATTGGAAATGAATTTTTAAAGAAAAAAAGGAAACATTTGAAAGTGCTGGAGGAGCTGGCCCCCTTAAATTTTCTATTTAACTGCTCATATTTTCCCCCCTTCGCCCCTCTTTTCACATCAACATCCTTTTTTATATTGGCAGTTTTTTCCTACCAAATATTTATTTGCATTTCCATGGCAATTTACGAAAATGTTCTTCTTCTTTCCGTGCAAATAGACCGGCGGGTAGACACTTTAAGGGTTTTAATATGGCACATCAAAATAAGTTTCGTCCTCCCCTTATGCACCCACAACATTTTACCTGAACTACCTTGCACTCCAATCTTCATCGCTCATCTATTAGCCCTTTGTGCCTTCGGTCGTTTGTACGGCATTCAAAATGGCGAGTATATAAGTGTGTACAAAAGCACTATACATACATATACAGCTGCGAGCTATTTAATAGCAGTGCTTACCCGATGTTTCTTCAAATGTTATCAAGCATTTTCTCTTGCGAATTCTGTGCTTTTATATTCATAGCTTTTTTTATTGCAACTTAAGGAACAGTTTGTGTATGCAAAATAGTTTGGTTTAGTTAAAAGAAGTTAAATTATTTGTAGCAGAAATTTAGGTGAAAAAAGCTCCGAAGAAGAAGAAATAAGTTACATAAAGAGATGCATTTATAGATATGTAATTACAGCAAACATTAGAGTGAAAAACATTTTGCTCTCATTGGTCCATAAAATATCTCACTATTTTTGAGGTGGCCATAACAAGAATTCGTTTGCAAACTTTAGCCACAGTTTATCAAGAGATTTTTTTTTTTAAAAGATCAACATTGCAAACAATTGTTATGTCTACATCTTCGTAGCGTATGCACAAGTTTACCTCATGTCGTTGTTGTTGGAGCGCCTTATAAAACATTCCCCATATGCAAGATGAAGTCCAAAATAAGCAAGACTGAGCTAAAATATAAACGACAGGAGCTTTGTTCTGATAACTTCGAATTTATTTATTCAAAATAGTCCCCTCTGGTCTCGATACACTGTTTTGCGTGATCTAAAAGCTTTTCAAAAGAGTGTTTCAGGTCATTGACCGGAATGTCCTTCTGGATGTCGGTACAAGCATTTTGAATGGCCTCTACGGACGCTGAACGTTTTCGTTTCATGGTCAAATGCAATTTTCTGAATAGGTAGAAGTCACAGGGAGCCATATCAGGTAAATACGGTGAGTGATTGATGGTTAAAATGCGATTTCTAGTCAAAAATCAGCCACAAGAGTGGATCGATGAGATGTTGCATTATCATGCAATAAGTGCCAGCTTCCTCCTTCGCGACATTCAGGGGGAATTCGACGAATTCGATACTACAAACGCTTCAAAATGCCAAGATAGAAAATTGCATTGACGGTTTGCCCTTTGGCGCGAACTCCTTGGGGACAACTCCCTGGGAATCGTAACAACAAATGAGCATCGACTTGATTTTTGACTTCTCCAAACGCGATTTTTTGGTGGTTTCATGACCAGTTTCAATGTTGTAAAGGAAGTTCTCGTCTTTTTTCGCCTCTTTAATGAGGTCTTTCGAATATTGAATTCTGAGCAATTTTCGGTCCTAAGTTAATTTGTGCGAAATGATATGTGCACAGTCCTTTTGTAAGCCAAAATGATCAGTTAAAATGCGATAAATCGATGTTTTGGAGATATTCAACTCCGATTCCATGAATTTCAACAATGATTTCGGTTCTTTTTTGATAAATTTTCAAACAATTTCCATGGAGTTTTCGGTGATTACTGACTTTGGGCGGGGCCCGTATGTTCATTGTCATTTATGTCCTCACAACCATCTCTGAAACGTGTAAACCACTCATGAATTTTGGCCCGAGATAAACGATCATCGTCATAAACTTGTTTCATCAATTCAAATGTTTCGGTAAACACTTTACAGATTTTAAAACAAAATTTCATATTAACACTTTGTTCGAAACTCATTTTTGTACCGATGACACAGGCATACTGAGACTTTAGACGCAATAACTTCGCTTCCACCGAACTGAATGTCAACAAGCTTTCACAGGAAGTCAACTTGGGATGTAACTTCCAACGCACTAACTCATTAAAAAGATGGCGCCATCAAAAATATTTTTATGACGCCAATCTTGTGTATTTTGGATTTCACCTTGTAGGTACGGGGAATGCTGTTGGAGTGACAGTCCTTGAATGGATATAAATTCGAGTAATTCGCGGTACTGTGGATAGTTACCGCTGATGGACTGGCTCTGCTAGCCCTTATTATGCCTTTCACAAGATACTCCGCTACATTTTTTTTTCACAGTCCCTTTTCTCAGATGAGCTTTGGTATTGAACTGCATTAAACATCGTTTTTGCACAGCAACTTAGAAATTTTTGTACTTCTTTATAAGTTTGGCCTTCACTTAACAGGCTTTTTATTATTTAAAAGGCTTATCTGTGGTACAATGTTTTCCACGACCCACTTCAAGGGAGTTAGTTTTGTTAAAACATTAATTAATTTAGTATTACCACATGGGCTGAAAACTCCCGTGCCTTACTTACTCACTTTTGAAAGCCGTATGTATAAAATTTTCTATTTTCAAATCGCTGGGCGCTACAAAAGTTGAAATGTCTCAATATGAAGCCAATCTATGTATCGCTATTCGCATTTTTTTTTTTTTTGTTTTTAAACACTAGTGTTGGTAAACGCGTTAAAAAAAATAAATAATTGGCGCGTACACTTCTGTTAGGTGTTTGGCCGAGCTCCTCCTCCTATTTGTGGTGTGCGTCTTGATGTTGTTCCACAAATGGAGGGACCTACAGTTTCAAGCCGACTCCGAACGGCAGATATTTTTATGAGGAGCTTTTTCATGGCAGAAATACACTCGGAGGTTTGCCATTGCCTGCCGAGGGGCGACCGCTATTAGATGTTTTTATTAATTTTGCTTTCACCGAGATTCGAACCAACGACCTCTCTGTGAATTCCGAATGGTAATCACGCACCAACCCATTCGGCTACGGCGGCCGCGCCGTTAATAAACAGAAAAAGGTTCAAAGACTTCAAAACAGTTGAACTAAAATGCCCTTCAGGGAACTGCTTTTATTTTGCTCGCAACTGCATGCAGATATCTACTTATAAATCTATATAGGTTGGAGCCTATATGTATGTGTGTTGTACCACTGCCATCTGTTGGCGTGAAATGAATTTCTCACGCTATGATTATGTCGATTTTCCCCCATTTTATTGCTGTTGTTTTCACTGTATTATTTTATTTTAACTGCATGTTTCCTCTTATCAGTATTTAAGTATATTTCGTTGTTATAAAATAGTAGAGGTTCTTGCTGAATCATTCCAAAAATGATTTATTAAAACCAAAGAATATTAAATAAAACCTTTTCATAGTAAATTCACTGAAATTCGATCAGACTCAACCAAATGGGCGAAGTATTTTAATCGAAAAACTCGTCTTCATTTTAGCCCTTTATGGCAAATGAGCCCATATATGGTATTGCAGTTTTGCTTCTATTTTATTTCCAAATTAAATATCGTATTTTAAAATAATTCAAACTATTTTCAGCCGTCATCATCATATTGACGTCACAGTCCAGGGTTACCATTGCCTCCTCTACAATACGCCTCCCTTCTCCCGACACCCCCTTTCGCTCTATGTTTTGGGGTTCTCATCTTTCGTCTTGCAAACATCGTCGAGATTTTAATCCATCCATTATATATTTAACAATAATAAAACGCAAAACAACTCTGTCTATGATTTTATGACACTTGAAAATAACCTCACTTTCGTGCAAGTGAGTGAAAAAGCAGAAGTGAAGTGCGAGTGATTCATTTTCAAAAAACAATAACAGAGTAAAAAGTACCTA
Source organism: Anastrepha fraterculus (assembly GCA_037575425.1). NCBI lineage: Eukaryota > Metazoa > Arthropoda > Insecta > Diptera > Tephritidae > Anastrepha > Anastrepha fraterculus. The sequence goes on along the minus strand of JAYXIM010034454.1, from coordinate 63,997 downwards.
CCTTTTTAACAAAAAAAAGAAACAAAAATATATTTTCATGGAGTCGATATATTCATCTTTCTCAACGCATAATCGCTTTTCAGCTGCTTTCTACACTTTACAATTAGTTTTTGTGTATGATTCCGTAAAAAAACCAAAATATAAAACTTTTTCATTTTTTTTCATATAACGTGTCTTATTGGTAATTAAATAAAGCTATTTCCACCGCAAAATAAACTTGTTTTTAGTGCTTTATTAATCCAAGCAGTAAAGAGTTTTAAGCTTTTTAACAAACGCCGGTCCAAGACACAAAAAATAGGTATTAGCATTAGAGCAAAAACAGCAAGAGCAATGCATTTTATTTCCGTCTCAGGAATGATAAAATCTCTAATCAAATACTTAGAGTTCAGAGTTAATTAAACCAAATTTGACATTCTGGAAACGAAGTAAAAAATGAAATCACCTGCTGTACTGCCACTGCCTGTTCAATATGGCATTTACTATGGAATTTACCCAAACGTTTTCCTTTACCCATGTCAAGCAGAGAGCGCCTCTGAATTTTTATCGCTATTACAAATTCTAGTGTCTGTTTAAGCAGAGCTTGGTTTTGAAAACGTTTATAGGTTAGGTTGATCTGGCTGGCTGAAAACCATCACATAGACCTATTGGACCTTAGTGGTACTAGATGGAGCTTGACCCTTACGTTTCCTTGTAGCAGGCTTCTTCTAATAAGCCTGTGTCTTTTACGAATCTAAGTGAACATTGAAGCTCTCACCTCGGAAGACATTCTAACCTCTCATATTGTAGAGCTCCCAAACATTCATTCGGGTTCTAGCCAATGTAGGGCAAGAACATAGAAGGTGTTCAAGAGTTTCCCTCTTTTCTAGTTCATTACAAAATCTGCAGCTATACTTTTTTGCAATTCCCATCTTGTATATACTACGATAGTTCTGATTTCCTTTCTAGACAGGGCTAGTACGAATCGGGCGTATTTATCTGCATTCTGTGTACACATAATTTTCGCAGTTTTACAAGTGGCTAAATTATTCCACCTCCTGTCTATCCGTGTTTTCATGTCCGCCGCGATGTCATTGTACATCGTATTTAAAAGTTTCAGTATGTCGCTTTCTTGTTCGAATCGCTTTTGGCAAACTCATCTACAATTTCGTTTCCTGCAATGCCCTTATGTCCCGGTACCCAATAGTTGTGTAACCGTCTGTCTGCCGCTAGTCTCTCTATAGCTTCCCTGGTCCTAAGAACGTTTTTAGATGAAATTTCATGTGAGTTTATTGCCTTTATTGACGCTTAACTGTCAACGTATGTATATATTTATGTTGGAATTGCTCGATATCCTTGCTGGTTCCATTTCTGCAGCCTTTTCTACCGCAAAGACTTCTGCTTGAAATAATACCTGCACTCCGTCCATCATAGCAGTTTTTTTGATAGATTTTAAGTGGAAAATATTGACTAAAATGGGTTTGATTCTGCTCGCGAACCATATATTACATATATTATAAAAATTATTGAAATTCACTACGAAAGTCGTGGATCACTGAAAACTACATTTTGCAGGATTTTGCGTATTTTCGGTACTTGTAGTCATCCAACGGAGCTCAGAATAGAGAAGTTAATCGAAAAATTACCATATTTAGGCATTGGATAATCCCCTACAATATTTCGAGAAACATTTACTATATGTAGGTACTTTCTTCTCGTGTTACTGTTTATGCGCATTGTAGTCTAGCGGGGCAATTGGTAATTTTCTTCGAAATTGCAGCTGGTTGCGTGCGTATCGCTTACGTATTGCGATGTTGAGATATGCTAACGATCTTTTTATCCGTCCGCTTGTACCTAAGCGTATTATAATTTTGTTCGTACTCGTATAACGGTTGTATGCAACGATATAAAGGAATTGAGATAGTCATGTGTACCAAGTGGCGCAAAATTAATCATCCCTTTTTTTGTGATAAATGTGAAAATTCCAAATCTTCCGGCAGGATTCACAGGATAACTTGAGAAAAACTTAATATAAAGTGTAGTCAGAGGTACTTTTTCCAATAGGGGTTTTTGACAGATCACGCGTGGCTACAGTCAAACCAAATACATAATTTTTTTGAATTTTTTTTATTTATTGAATTTTTATCATGGAGAAACTTACGCCTCAACAAGGTTCGAAAATCGGAAAATTGTATTAAGATATGTTGAAAAGTGTTCATCGCGCACTCGAGCCAACGTATGGTGTTCAGCGATGAGGCCAATTTTCGGCTTAATGGCTACGTCACTAAGCAAAGTTGCAGTATTTGAGCTGAAGTGCAACCCGAAACCATTCAAGAACAGCCATTACATCCATTGAAAATAACCCTTTGGTGCGGCCTATCGGCTGGAGGAATCATCGGCCCATACATATTTCTTCAAAGACAAGGCTGGCGCCAATGTAACAGAGAAAGGCGAACGCTATCGCGCCATGATAAACGACTTTTTAATGCCGGATGCCAGAAATTGAAGCCGCTGATCTCCACAACATATGGTTCCAACAAGACAGCGCTACTTGCCATACAGCACCCGTGAAATAATAGATTTACTGCGTCGTCGTTTTGGTGCGCAATTTATCTCTCGTCTCGGACTATTGAATTGGCTACCAAGATTGAGTGATACCACACCTTTGGACTTTAATTTGTGGAGGTATATAAAGTCTAAAGTCTTCGATTGAGGCATTGGATGCCAACATTACTAAAGCCATTCACGAGATACCGACCGAAGATCTCCAGCGAGTCATTCAAAATTGGTGTTTACGGATGGCCGCATTACGGCGCAATTGCGGCCAACATTCGAAAGGGATTATCCTTAAAAAAAAAATAAATGTCATGAATGGTTCTACACAAAAATAATAAAGATTGATCAATTTGAATTTTCGTGATTTTATTTCAATTTAAAATCCAATACCTCTAAATTGATCAACCTTTAGTAAGTCGAGATGAAAGGATATTTTATTATTATTATTCCCTTGCCACTTTCCCGCCCGCATATCGCGCGAGGCAGGGTCCATTTCACCAAACACGACGGCATTTAACGAATGCAAGTCGTTTGGCGCTGTTTTGTTGATTAAGCTTTATTGCTGGTTTAAATTTTCGCGTTATGTTGCATGTAATTAAAATAGCTTTTTGAGTTTTGTGATGTATATCGGCTTTAATGTTAAAAAATGTGAGGTTATTGACAAAAATTTTGTGAACTATCACAGTTGCAGACATAATAAAAGCTAAGGTTTTTGCTGTATTTTGTTTCCAAATTCTTTTCACTTCTATTATTAAGTCATTGTATTTTCCAGTTTTTCGGTATATTTTCTGTGTATATTCGTATCACTGGGTGTGCTTATTTCAATAAAAATTGTGGTTTTTGTTCGTTTGTTTACTAGCGTTATATCCAGTCTATTGTGGGTGATTGTTCTATCTGTTCTCATGGCGATGTCCCAGTATAACGTGTATTCCTCATTTTCTAATATATTCTGGAAGATTATATTCAATATAATGGGGATAATAAACCCTTCCGTTTGAGGCTGAAGCTCTCCTCTCTGAAGCCAGGTATAGCTGTTTGCCATTTTGTCAAAATTTGGGTCTTCCATAAGATGTAAGTGTTTGCCGTGTAACTGTTTCTGTGCCCAAGCCGAACTCTTTCTTCAACAGTTGCTTGGGTAATTGTTATTTCAGTGTTTTGTGGGTTTAGTGGTGTGTAAAGCTTATCTGCAAGGTTATTGTGAAGGTTTTGGATGTCAATGAATCGTCTTCCTCCTTCTATAGGGCCCGATACTCGAAGTGTAACCAATTAAAAAGGTCATAAATTTAGCTAGGAAAATTACTTTTATTTAATTCAAAGTAAAAAATGTGTGCAAATAATACAAAATTAAGAATCAATTTACTTTTGCTCCATATGACCACCATTTGCCTCCTTGACTATGGCCTTGATGTGGTCCTAAAACGAATCGTAAGCTGCCCGAATGTGACTTGCAGGTATTTTTCGCCACTCAGGGACAATGGTTTTTTTCAGCGCCTCGAAACTGGTGAATCTGTTAGTTAGGGCTTTGCTCTCCAAAATGGCCCAAGGAGAATAATACATCGGATTCGCGTCTGGTGAATTTGAGAGCCGTTGTGTGGACGTTATGAAGTTCGGAACGTTGTTGTTTAGCCATTCTTGGTTCACTCGAGCTTTGTGAGATGGTGCCGAGTCCTGTTGAAACGTCCATGGTTTGCCACCGAAAAGTTTGTCTGCCCACGGCTTCAAAGCGGTCTCCAGAATACTTTCCCGATAATATTTCCCATTTATCTGAAGCGAAGTTTTCTTTATTTGGTAAGTTGTCTTCTTGTTGTTGTTTCCAGGTTGTTAATATCAGTTTTGGTTCAGTTTATTATTCCGTGAGTATTGATATGGAGTTCGAGTTGATTGCTTTACAAAGATTCTTGGAATTCAGTTGTGTTTTAAATAACTGGTTAAGGATTTTTTTGTATAGCAGCGAAAGTTGGTTTTTGATATATTTTTGTATTGTACTTTGTTGGAATCTAAGATATTTGTACGTTTCATGTTCCTCCATGTTTTGAAGGACGTGGTCGTCTAATGTTTCAGTCAGTGCGTCAGTGCCTTTTCTTTTTTCCCTGTGATGTGCTTTACCTTTACTGATGTCAAAGCTCATTTTTGTATCGTTCGTTTTTCGTTCTGTGATTTTTAAAAGTGTTTTTAAGTGCGTTTGAAGACGCATTTAATTTGATGTCGTCCATGTATAGAACATTTCGTGCTTTATACTGTATCGATATGTTGTATTGTTGAGGGTGTTGGAAAGAGGGTTAAGGACAGAGGCCGCAGATAGTTTCTTATGAGGAGAAATGCACGCGGGAATTTGCCATTGTCGGCCCAGTGGCGACCGTTATTAGAAAAACCGTTTTCTACCATTTGGTGTTTCTTGCCCATTTCATTATTTATTAGACACATCCAAAATGCCTAGACTCTTTCCCTTTTTCAACTCAAATTGCTGTGAAAAGCTTTACTGAAATTGACTCTCATTCATCTTCATCCTTAATTGTAATAGTTTTTTTTTTCAAGTACTATTTCACCACAAAATTAAAAACCAGTTGAAATTACTCAAATCTTTAAATATCAAAGTGTTAAAAAAATTTGTTAAAAAACTACTCCAAAATGCTTAAAAAGAGCGAAATTTATTTTTGTTTTGACAAATACAAAAAATGCACAAATATTGTAAAAACAGAGTTTTCAACATAAAACATTAATCCTTCATTTCTCTTCACATTTTTCCTCGACCCTTTCAGGTCGAAAGCAATACCCTTCCATACCCAGTAATAATTTGCTTCATTCATTTACGTTGCACCCGGTTTAGATCGCACTTTGCATTCACTTCGCTAACTGCACTAAACTTTACCGCCAAATCACCCAGCAACCCTCTTTTTGCGCACACTGTCACATCATTCAATTTGAATGGAAAAATTATTAACCAAAAACCGTGACTAAAGATGGTTTTATTTGTGGTAGTGGCGCAACACAAAGCAGTAGCAAACAAATGTTGCTGCCACGCTGCAACGTGCCACAGATAGGCAATGTGCAGCGTTTGCGGAAATGCAAAATAAAATGTTTGATAATTTAGCAGTGAGTTTCAGTAACATTCACAAAATGTGCATTCGATGAAACTGAGTGATCGATTTCCCCCTCTAGCCTTGCCAAGCACTGTTTTCTTTTTTCTTTTTTTTTTGTGTTGAGAATTTCATGAGAAAAGTGTGAAAATTCTAATTAGTTACACTTAGCAGCTTATTGCGGCCGTAGTAAGCGGTGGCCTGCATATGGTTTATGGTACACACTTATAAGAAGGGATATACATACACACATACACTCATGTGTTCTCATACGAATGCTCGTTTTGTTCTTTACCATCACCCCATCGCATTCACGATTTGATCATTACGCGTACGTCGAGTTCAAGCTGGTGTTGTTGTCGATCAAAGAATGTTCAATTGAGCGCGCAACTTGTGGAAAAATTCGCGGCTGTGAGTCGTCAATTTAATGTGTATCTTTCGTCTAGAAAAAAATGTTCAGTTTTTAAATGATTTTTCAACGATTTTCGGGAAAAAGAGCCCAATTTATGGCATATTTTTTGGCAAAAATTATTATTTCTTTTTTTCAAATTTAAATTGCGCTCGCGTAGTGGTGTATATTGAGGGCGTAAACGCTTGACCAATTTGATTGATGATCATCGGTTAGAGGAAAATTATATCATCCGCATCGCGTGCCAGCTATATTGCATATGAGTTATAATTAGTTCAATTATTTTGGACGATATTTCAAAGAAATGTTAAAACGTTACAAATAAATTCTGCCTGCGTAAGAGGGATGGCTGACCCAAAGATATTCGGATGAAAAGCATGTACATACAGTTGTGATACATATAACTGCATGCATACAACTGTGTTGGAAATAATAGCAGTGGCCTTTGAAAATTTTAGTCATAGTCTATTTGCACTTAAATTGCACTTGTTATTTAAATTTACTCACACCAGAACATAGGCCCAAGTACTACGGCTCTGTTAATAAGTTTATGATTCAGTTGTCACATTCATAAAGTCCCGCTACCTTTTGTGCTACACAGTTGGTTTTTACTGTGATTAAAAATAGCAGTGAAATCGAATTAGTTATTATTTTTGAAGTGACGCGAGTGAAGCGTGAAAATGTTTATTCATTTCAAGTGACATTATCTGTATTTACATATATAACTTCATAATTTTTGATACAATAATTTGCAAAAATGGGATGTGCTAAGCACTGTTCGAAAGAAAATCGAGAACTCATTAAAAAGTTATTGGCAGAAGGCAAACCTTTCAAGTTTATCGAGGATTTGCTCAGATGTTCAGCCAAAATGATAGCGAATGCCAAAAAAATGAACAGCAAATCCCGAAACAAGAGGTCGAAAGGAAGCTCTTTCGCGGGCAGAGTTAAGGAAACTTGTGGCTTTAGCTCGAGAGAAGCCTTTTTATACCTCAAAAAAAAAAAAATTAAGTATGAGTTAAACCTTAATGTTAACTAGTCAACAATTAGAAAGCAGTTGATGGCAGCTAAACCTTTTGGCAGAAGCCCAAGAAGGGTGCATTTACTCCAACCCCGTCATGTGCAAGTCAGAATTAAATTTGCCGAAGAGCCAGTCGAAAAATGGCGCAATATTTTATAGTCCGATGAAACAAAAATGGTTTTATTTGGTTCGAGAGGACGCCGAATGTATGTACGATGGCCAGAAAATGCTGCTATTGATCCCAGATATGTTTCTCGAACGATCAAACATGGAGGTGGCAAAATCAATGTGTGGAGATGATTCTCTTACTATGGCACAGGCCCGCTATATTGAATTCTCTTTGATCTATGCATGCCAAATTGTATGGAGAAATAATGGAGTCGATTATGCTACCACACGCAGAATAGACGATGCCACTGAAATGGTCTATTCACAAGACAACGGCCCTAAGCAAAAAATTGGTTTGTTTCAAATGGAGTTGACGTCATGGACTGGCCGGCTCAGTCCCCTGATCTTAAGAAAATCCTTCAAATACGAAGCAGCTGTGGAGTGTTGTGAAGAAAGCGTGGAAAGCCATTCCTCTCGCGAAATGCCAGCGTTTGGTGGATTCTATACCGAGGAGATGCGCAGCTGTATTATCCACCAATGGTTATTCGACATAGTATTAAAAATTAATAATTTAATTTATAGTTGTAAATACTAAATACTGCTATTAATTATCACAGCTGAATTGTTTAACTTCACACATTTTTATTAATTTAAAGAAAACATTAATTTTGTTAACAAACTTAATCTTACTCTTTGCAAGCTGGAATATGGACAAATTAAAAAAAATAAAGAATAAAACTAAAAATGACCTGCACTGGTTTTTTCTTCGATTTAAATCCAGTGTACATGCCACTGCTATTATTTCGAACACACTTGTATGTATGTATGTATGTATATTAGACCGTACAACTACATGAAAAAAATCGCGTGCACCACTGTGTTTAAAGTATTTTTACAAGACAATTACGAACAAAAAATTTTACATCGTTCATCATATCTTCGGCATTTACAGTCGGATCTAAAAGTGTTATTTCGATATTTTTATTTAAATTTAAAGCTTAAATTTATTATTAAAGCTCGCCAAAAATCATTAAACTTTTGATAAGGAAATCTTTTCGAGCCTTCGAAGACAATTTTGACATTTTTGGACGCACGTAGGAGTCACCTTTTTTAAATTTTTCATCACATCTTCGGTATTTCAACTCGGATCTTAAGAAGACACTTTTTTTGTTTTAAAGTTCAATGGCCCCAAGCTCCCCATTCTAGTTTTTTTTTTATCGGGACAACTAGCAAGTGCACTCAGACACTGTCGCTCCAGACAGATACAGAACGAAGTTCATCGCTTCTTAAACAGCACACACCTCCGCTTGAAACACAGATGCATGCATTCCAAGAGCAAAGTGCAATATTGTCCTGCTGGATTCCACATAGAATCAAGAAATAAATCTCGCTAAAATGTAAAAAGGCGATCCCTACCTCCGGCCAAAAACAAAATTTTCGAATTGTCTGACAAAAATACACTGAACTAGTGATGTATAGCACAGTTTTCGGGACGGAATGTACAAATAGTACAAAAATACAGTGGGTGTCCTTGAAAATAATATAGCTATTAGCTATTTGTTGAGCAGTGTTTTCAAACTTCACTTGTTTTGTTAATGATGTTTTATGGAAATATTCGTATGTAGTTTAGATTCTTTAATAGAACCAATATAAATCAAACGTAGCACAGTTTTTACAATAAATAAAGCAACTCATAAACTTATAACTGTCCCTTGAACTATGAAAAAAACTTAAATATTTAATTTGTCTACTCACTTCTATCCTTGAGAATTATCTTCTTTGGGGGCTCCTTCTGATAATTGCGCTGCAAACTCAAGCCCGGTTCATTGCCATTTTTATCCTTCTTCACCATCTCACTCAGGAAGGTTATATAGCTTATGGCCAACTTTAGCGTATCCACTTTACTCAAACGCTTCTCATATGGCAACGTTGGAATGTGTGAACGTAAACCTTCAAAAGCCTCATTGATGCTCTGCATGCGACGGCGTTCACGCAAATTGGCCGCCTGACGCTGTTGAGCCATTTGGGAGGCACATTTTAAGCGGCGCGGTTTGTGTAGGCGACTAATGGACAAAAAATAAAATATTTTATGGAATAAAATAAAATTTAAATTAAGCTTTTAAAGTGTAGCCATCTAAAAACTTCATGGCTTCCATTTTGATAAAATTTGGTTAATATGATCTGCTAAGGTTACTATGGTTAGAGTGGTAACCCAGAATGTGACAGAATGATCTACTATACGGTAGTGGTTCAAAATACAGTTAAACCTGTTTACGTGCCCTGGCAGCACAAAGAAAAATATTTCAGATATTCAAAAATAGTTGCAAAGGATATTTTTTCACAAAGCAATGGAAAGGGACAACGTAAAAAAGTTTCACTTAGGGGATATGTAAGCGCGTTAAGTAAAAACATTGAAACTTAAAAACAAGTTTACTTTTTCATTTTAAACGCGATTTCTACAAAAACAAATATTCTTAAAAAATACAAAAAAGCGATGTGTTCAAACAAAATGAAAGAAAAAAATTGTTTTGATTTTAGTTCTTCATTTTAAACAAAGATACATAAGCAACAACTTAAACATATTACAAAAAAAAAACATCCACTCATAAAAGATAAGTTAGGAAATGTAGACCATTCATCGTTTTTTTTTTCTGGCTTGCACTATTCGTTTTAAGAGAGTATTTAGATTTATCATAGAACATTTCATCATTGCTGAAAAAACTTAACATTTCGAGAATGTTTGTTTACCGCACCATCAATCGTTTTTCCCAAACGTCTGAAGTGGCAGACGGAAAAAGAAGTGGTCGTCCTCGTGTCCAGTGCAGCCATAAAAGCCGCTCGAAAAAGAATTCGCAGAAATTCTTCCGAAAAATAATGTCCAGAGAAATAATTTTATCGAGCAGGTCCATGTCAATACTAATTAGAGAAGATCTCCACCTGATAGACTTTCGTCGCCTAACTGGTCATCTTTTGACAACGCCCTCGAAGAAAATTAGACTCGACAGATGCAAACAGCTCTTTGGTGGCACGCAGTCAACGGCCATGAAAATTGTATTTTCCCATATGAGGAAATTGTCACTGTTGATTAAGTTTTTAATAAGCAAAACGACAAAGTTATTAAAAAGGGATTGTAATTTCATATATTAACTTGTAACAGATTTTATGGCAGGACTAAATACATATTTACTGATGTCTCGAAAATGTTGGACGGAGTAGGTGCAGAGATTTATTGCGCAGAGCTAGGCATCAAACGTTTATCTCAAAACGTTCTTAAGAGCAGGTAAGCCATAGAGAGGCTGGCTGCAGACAGAGAGGGATGCACATCTATAAAGGCATTCCAGGGAATGAAATTGTGGATGAGATTGGAGGCGCTGTTTAACATACCATTTCAACAAGAAAATTACATGCTGAAGCCTTTAAATGCGATATAAAATTACATCATTGCAGAGGAAGTGGAACGATCTAGGCATTTGCAAAACCACGAAAATCATGTGTAAACAGAATACAGAGAAATACGCCATATTCTTACTATTTCTATCTAGAAAGGAAAGCAGCACAATAGTAGATATACTGGCAGGCCACAATTGACTAGCGGCACGCGCAGACAAGATAGGAATCGCAAACAACGATAACTGCAGATTTTGCAATAAACTGGAAGAGAAGGAAACTCTAGAACATCTTCTGCGTGTTTGCCCTGCATCAGCTAAAAGCGGAATGAAATGCGTAAGAGCTCTACAATATGAGGGGTAAGAGTGCCTCTCGGGGTTTGAGCTTCAGGGCTTATTTAGAGTCGCAAAGAACGCAAGCTTATTACAAGAAGTCCAACAAAGAAACGTAAAGGTCAAGCTCCATCTGGTACCAATAAAGACCAATATATTTATGTGATGGCTTTCAGCCAGCCAGGTCAACTAACAAAACCTACTAGGTATTGAGATAGGCTAATGCATGACACACTTACTTATATTTATAAAAACGAGTAAACTTTTTAAAATTCAACTGATGCTTCGATATTCACATGCACTGCACAAATAAATAAGCCGCATACAAAAAAGCCGAACAAAACAGATTTGACTGCATTGAGTTTTTTGTGCAAATATTTTTTCTTTGACTTGTAAGTTAAATAATTGTGGGTTTAAGAAAAAACAAAATAAATGTTTTAGATAGAATTTTTTCGAATTTCCGAAAAAGGGGAAAACAAAATTCAAGACATTTTTTTTAATAAACAAATTTTCTTTTAAATTTTTGAATTTCGAGAATTTTGATATTTTTTTATTCATGCACAAATGAAAAACTATAATTTTTTCTTTAAAGTGATATCTTACTTTTTATGGAAAGATAAAACTTCACCATTGAATTTTAGTTAACAAATTTTCTTTTAATATTTTTGTGATTAAATTTCGCCAATATTGATATTTTTTATTCATGAAAATTAAACGAAAATGATTGACAAATTATGTTTTTTTTTTAAAGTGATATTTTACTTATTATGAAGAGATAAAATTTCACGACTGAATTTTGGTTAACAAATTTTTTTTATAATAGTTTTTTTAATTCCGGCAATTTTGGTACTTTTTTAATTATGCTCAAATGAATAGGCTTTAATAGGCTATATAATATGGGCCAAGTATCTGACTGTTTCGAAACAAGTCTGATATATACGCTCTTTAAAAAAGGCGATAGGAAATCTCCCTCCAATTATAGAGGTATCTCATTCATGAATTGTGTTGCAAAGATAATGATGGGCATTTTAAATGAGCGACTCACAAGCTGTGTAGAAATTAAAAATATTATAACAGAATTTCAAGCAGGTTTCAGAAAGCGACATTCAACCGTAGATAACATATATAACCCAGCAATAGTCCATATTAAGTTTAGGGAGAAGAAAAAAGTGTACGCGTTTTTTGTGGACTTTAAAGCCGCTTTTGATACTGTCCCTAGACAACTATTGCTATACAAGCTTCGTGAAATAGGAATCTCCACCAAAATGGCAAACTTTATTGAAAGTTATTACAGAAATACATGTTCGATAGTAAAAGTAGGAGATGAAATGAGTGAAAAATTCAAAATATCGTCAGGAGTAAAGCAAGGGTGCCTGCTTTCACCTTTGCTCTTTGCTCTTTACTTGAATGACTTGCACGACTGCTTGGAAGGGGGACTCTTTATAGATGAGTTAAATATTATATATATAGATGAGTTATATTATATAAATATTATATGCTGACGATATCGTCATATTGGCAGATGAGGTTAGAGCTCTTCAAAAAATGATAAGCAACCTAGAAAAATACTGTGAAAAGTGGAATATGCAAGTAAACTTATCTAAGTCAGCTATAATGATTTTTCGGAGAGGCGGTAGAATAGCAGAAAAAGAAAAGTGGTTTTTTCCCGGCCAAGTTATACCAATAACGAAAGAATATAATTACTTGAGTGTAAAGCTAACATCAAAACTCAGTTTCAAGCAACATATAGAAAATAGAAATGTTGTAGCGAAAAATAGCATAAATGCAACTTGGCGCACATTTCTTAGTGAAAATAAAATTAGTGAAAATTAATTATCTTGAACTCACTCTTTCGCACAATGCTCGGTACAATTGGCCGGCGCACAGTTGTTAAATTATGTGTGTTATAAATGTATGTGTTGTAGAGCACATTCGTGATCAGTGGCAATCCCCCAATATTCCCCACTCACTCTCTCTTGCATAATTTATGCTAATGTAAAGTAGCTCATCTTCATCAAATTTTATCAAAATCGAAGCGATGAAGTTTTCAAGCGGATACACTTGTTGTGTTTTGCCCTGTATACCTACATACAAGCAATAGTAATAGTAGTAGTAGTATTTCACTCACCTCTTCTCATTATTCTCCTGATCACTATTGAATCCACTGCTATAAGCATCATCTTCATCGCTCTCCGAACTGTTATCATCGTCACCGAAGAAGAACTCCGAACTTGAACTGGAGCCATTCGTCGCTTGTGAACCTTCGAAAAAGTGTCGCGCCATTGTCGCTTCCAAATCGAAATTATCGAGTGAAAACATTTTGCAGGTGATGTTCTTCAAAGGTGTGATGATGCGTTGTGTATTTCTGTTATTTGAATTGTTGTTGCTATAATGACTCGCCGCTGCACTTGTTGGCTCGTCTAATTGATTGTAAACACTTTTATTTACTTCAATAATTGGCATTTAATAGTTTGCGCATATTTGTTTGAGCTCTGCTTTCTACAATTTCCTAAGTGTGCGCACGCGTTGCCACTGTTTTTAATAGTTGACTTGTGGCCTTCGTCACAAGACGAAGTCCACTGCTTCGTGTCGCTTGTTGTGGGCCACGTGCCGTGCACGTGCACTTTGCACTAGTACAAGTGTTCTCGGCAAGCACTAGGCTTTTGCTGTCTGTTAACTTTTTTCTTGTTTTTTTTAGTTAATTATTTGTTTGGTGATTATCGGAATCAGTGTCTATTAAAATCTAGGATAAAAATGATTATTACCACCCCCGTTTAGGGACTCTTTTTGTTGCTTTTCCGCCCACACTGAGAGGGTTTGGTTTCGTTATCGCTCAACGTTCGCTGTTAGTTTATTGTTGTTCTTTTTTATACTTGTTTTCTATGTGGGGAGATAGGTGCTTGTCTGTTCATAAGTTCATTACATTGTTTATCATTAATTTATGATGACATTCTGAGTAGATAAATGCAGATATTTGTTTTTATTGATTATGTTCGATGGTTGTTATAAAAATGTTTAACATGAGCCTGATAACCCGTGGGCTGTACATTTGAATGTTATCGTACATTTGCTGAGAGACTGGCAGGCTACTGGGGTTAAGAGTTGGAAGATCCCTGAAGTTTTTGCAAGACTGGGCATCAGCAGCAAGCTGACTAGTTAGTTATGGCCACTTTGATAAACACTATCGAAAAAGTAGAAAAGAAATAGTCCAGCAGTCCGTCTCACTTCGCTTTGACATTTCCTGTGGAGTCAAACAAGGCGACTCTCTCTCTATGGTACAACCGCTTTCAACTTTTTTTTGTTTTTTTGTCGGAATAAACTAGCAAGGACATCACTCAGACAACATTAAGTCCATTTCACTACACTCGGGTTTCCTTTCTAATTTTCTTTAAATCTACCCGACCTCCGAAGTAGTATCTGAATAGATCTTGTGGTGGGAAAGAGCCAAGGTGGTCGTTTCTTAACATTTCAGTACCAAAGACCTCAAGCCTGATTCGAGCAAAGGCCGAGCAGATGCACAGAAAGTAGTCCGCCGTCTCCTCCTCCTCTCCACATGCAGGACAGAGTGCACTATCTGAGATGCCTACCTTTTCTATGTGTTTCCCCCCTAAAAATTGGCCCGTCTTCAGTCCAACTAGCTGCCTAAAATCTCTTTTGCTTAATGACAGGAGCATCTGCGACAGGCGGTCGGACATGACAAATAACATCAGTTTCGTTCATCAGCTTGCCGAGCTCGCTTGTGGGTTGAAATAACTCGTTTAGCTTTGATGGCTGTTGACCTCAGAGCCCATCCTAGCTAAAAAATCAGAGATCTCGTTACCCGCGATACCCACGTGTCCCCGGGACCCATATTAGCGTCAGGATATTATGTCTGGGTTCTTGATGTAGCAGCAAAAACATCCCCCATACTTGTAAGAGGAGTGCTGCTGGCGTGGCAGTCCTTGACCGAATACATATAAATCCAGGTCGTTCAAGTAACATAGAGCTGACTGTCGGGGGAAGAGAGATGTCTGCGTCGTTTTACGCGCATTGTAAAGCTCCTCGATGATGAGTGTCGACAATGGCCTAGTTTTTTATGTAACTGCCTTCGTTGGATTCAAAGATGTGCTTTTGGTTTGTAAGCAACAAAAAGTGATTTTGCGGATTTTTTTAATGTCTGATGCTGTAGAGCAAAGAATTGCTATTATTAATTTTTTTCCTGTAATTCCTATTGGGGCATAGGGCGCTCAGCAAAGAAATCGCATTCAATTTTCAGTGAGGAACGAAATTTCTGCTGCAGATATTGCAGAAGGTTTTTAGTGGCTAGAGTTTGCCACAAAATGTTTTAAAACAGTTGCAAATATTTCCAAAAAAGTAGAGAAAGTATGAGGTTTCCAATCGACCAAAAAATCAGCTGATGAACAACACCAGAAGGACATTAAGGAGCTGGTGCCCATAAATCATCGATTGGTAATTAGAGTCCATGCTCATATTATTGATATGTCGTACAGTTTAGTAAAGCAATTTAAAATACCATTTCTGACTCAATTGGGTTTAAAAATACTAAATTTATTTACAAAGGCTTAGTTTTAACAACTTATAAGTGATGATTTTCGGCTATGGGGGGGTCAGAAAACTAAAGCGGATGATTTTACATGGCAATCGGAAGCATCCAGACCTCTTGGTCTTCTAGCTGAAAACTAATGTAATGGAAAAGCTGCTTCCAGTAGCAGTTGCCTCTCCACAGGAAATGGTAAACATCCGAATGCATTACTTGCTTGTAAAGGGTTTTTAAAACCCATCTGACACATGGAGGCAGCATAAAACTGTAGGTCCCCCCATTTAAGGGTAAACAACATGTCAAAAAATTTTAATTTGATGTTTTTACTCTTTAAAATCCATTATCCAGTATCTTGAAAAATAGTTTTTTTTTTTATTTTTAATTTTTATATTTAAAATTGTTTTAACATTACTCGCATTTAATACGAGAGTTGCTTTTTATATTTCTAGCCTTGGGCACAGATAAGATTCGATTAGATTAGTGGGGGTTGAACAAGTCCAAGCACTCAGTCAGGCAAACCATTTTACTACACCCGCATAAATTACAATAAAAAGAATGGAGATAGAAGATAGATACACAGTATGGATGGTGAGACGGAAAATTGGTTTGAGGTCACTCTTCAGCAAATATTTTGGATTCATTGCTGAATCTTAAGATATCCGGAAGAGGAAGAGTATGAACTTTATCCATACTCAGTACATCGCACCCCAAAAGTGTAAGTCTGATTCTAGAAACACCGGACAGCTACGGAGAAAATGCGCTGCAATGTCCTCATTCTCAAGACTAATTTCAAACAGCGGCGTTGGTTAGCAAGGACTCTTAGTAGACCTTGACTGCCGCTGTGGCCACTTCTAATAGTGTCAGGCGCCATCTCACGTTTCGATTGAATAGTTGGACACATTTTACTATAAACGCACTCAGAACGTTTTGGTGTGTGTAAGTCTTATACGCCTGTATACTGAGACAGAAAGCCAACAATGTCTGGGATCAACGAGATGTTTCGAAACATTTTTTGTTTATCTTGAAATCATCTTTAACGAAGATACTCGTACTCATTGCTGTCAGAGCTGTCTGGTTATGTTAATGTCTGTTATGTTAATCCGCACGAACTCCTTGTTTGGTGTGAATTGAATGCCCGAGGCCCATATTTCATCAAACCTGAAGCTGGAGCCAATATTACAATCAATCGTAAGAGCTACAGGCGAATAACTCACGTACTTTTTGATCCATGTTAGCAATCAACTGAGACGAACTCTTAGTAGCCTAGTCGCGGCAAGAAATTCATATTTTTGTCAACATCTCGGGATCTCGGATTTGCGGTTTGAGACCTATCTACGTAGGTCAAAATCGCATTTGGAGAAGTCAAAAATCAAGTCGATCTTTGTTTGTTTTCACGATTCCAAGGGAGTTGTCCACAAGGAGTTCGTGCCAACGGACCAAACCGTCAATGCAATTTTCTATCTGGGCGTTTTGAAGCATTTGTTGCATCGAATTCACCCTGAATACTGCAAAGGAGGAAGCTAGCGCTTATTGTATGATAATGCAATATCTCATCCAGAAATCGCATTTTAACCATCAATCACTCACCGTATTCGCCTGATATGGCTTTCTGTGACTTCTACCTATTCGGAAAATTTCATTTGGCCATAAAAAGAAAACCTTTTGTGTCCGTAGAGGCTATCCAAAAGGCTTCACTGACATCATGAAGGGCATTCCGGTCAATGACCTGAAACACTATTTTGAAAAGCTTTTAGATCACGCCAGAGGGGACTATTTTGAATAAATAAACTCGAAGCTATGAAAACAAAGTTACTGCCGTTCCTATTTTAGCTCAGTCTTGTTTATTTTGGACTTCATCTTGTATGTATTACATCAGCGATGTGTATCAATTTCAAGATGCCACCCTTCTTTTGACAATTTTTCGCTTGATAAAGCCAGTTGTGTAAAAAGTCGGAGCAAGCGGTCAAGAAAATAACTACCATTTATGTGCCAAATATTTACAGGATCGATTCCAACAGTAAAATTTAAATATGAAAGTTGAAGATGAGGCTCGCACCGATAGATCCATCGTCGAATATGGCAATAAAATCATCGTGAAGCTTAACTGGCATGTGGGCACTTATTCCATTTTTTATGCCCTAAATGCACTCAAAAACTTTGAATTTGCCTGCTGAAGGGCAATCGCTATTTGAAACATTTTCTCTATCATTTCAAGCTTCGTGCCCAAGGCGAATTGAATACTGAAGGTGGCGTCTTCCCAAAACAGTTACTTAATTTTTTGCGATTTAGACTAGTCTGATGTCAGGTCCCTTTCCTATACAAAACAAACAAACAAAAAAAAAAAGAAAAAGTGTGTATGATTTCTTGTGTTTGGTAGTTTCGTCAACTCTTAAAGTAATTTCCCTTCTCTTTGTTCGATTATTCATGGCCTCTGACAACACACCGAATTCGGAAGGCACACATTTTGAGTTTCGTGTCCGGCTCCAACCGAATGGCAGTCAAGTACAAACCCATTCGGCAAGAAGTTAAATTGAATTTAATTATCAGTCAGCTGGTAATAAAAATATTTATTATTTACTACTCAAATATACGTTTTTTAGATTGATTTGTTATACAGAATTCTTTATTACTTTTATAACCATCCGTCGTATTCGCAGCTCTGAACTTTCGTGAGATCTCACGCTTACTACTTTTGCATTATCCAATTTCAGTTGATTCACTTTTAGTTTGTTTTATAAAACAACAAAAACAAAAATTCTTTTCACCTTTTCTTTTAATTTCTTATGAAATTCTGCAAAAAAATCTCATCACTTTTTACAAATAAATGCATAAAAAACGCATCTCGAAAAATTCTAAAAAAGCAAATCACACCAACACACACGAATGTTCAACACTTCTCTATCCTTTTCTTTTTTTTTTTTTGATCAACTTTAAGTTAGTTTTTTAAGCCCATCAGTCATCAGAATTGACAATTTATATCTTAACCGTCGATAAGCGCATAAACGCCTGTCACTTCCGTTCGCGGGTTCGAACAACAAATGAATGTCTTCCGGCAGCCGAAAGTGGCGGTTGAGTTACCGATATCCTGACAATTGATAAGTGAATGTTTATTTCACCCTCTCTGCCGCCTCGGCGATATTCATTCATTCCAGAGGGTTGGTTTCAAAGCTACAGGGTGGTGACTGTGTTGCCAGATTATTTTGAGGCAAGCAGTGATAATGACATAAATAAACATATGCACATGCGTATGGCAGTGTGTGCGTGTGCCTTTAGAGGCTGAAGTTGGGTTGAGTGGGGGTTTTTCGGCAATAATGGCGGCAAACTTCAAGGAATGAACTTACTGGGCGGAGCTTAGTGCTGTGCCAATTGGAGAGCGAAGCGTGTGCTTGGTGAGTCTTGAGGAATGTTTTTTTGTTTTTTACTTATGTATGCATGAAGGTGTCAAAGATCAAAATGACAGGTTGAACTAAAAAATAATTGCCCAGAAGTTGTTGAATTATTATATATTGAATTAAGTTATCTGCAAAGCAATTTAATGGCAAGATAACGAGAAATTAATTGTTTTGCTTTAGTATTTTCGAATGAATAGCCTTTGAACACAAGTATTAAGCTGTAATGTGAGAAACGATATGCATACATATGTACATATGTACGTGCGTACGAAATGGTATTGACAGGCTGGCGCATATGTCCTTAAAATTTGCTTAGTACAGACGGGTGACGTGTGCTGTGTTAAAATTCACGCAAGATGCAATGTAGAGGCAAAATTAGCTTATAAAGGGTGGTTCCGTGGTCGTGAAATATGTATGTACATATAATTGGCGCGTACACCCTTTTTTTGGGTGTTTGGCCGAGCTCCTCTACCTATTTGTGGCGTGCGTCTTTATGTTGTTCCACACATGAAGGGACCTACAGTTTCAAGCCGATTCCCAACGGCAGATAATTTTTATGAGAAGCTTTTTCATGGCAGAAATACATTCGTAGGTTTGCCATTGCCTGCCGAGGGGCTATCGCATTTAGAAAACTGTTTTTCTTAATTTTGATATTTCATCGAGACTCGAACCTACGTTCTCTCTGTGAATTCCGAATGTTAGTCACGCACCAACCCATTCGGCTACGGCGGCCGAATGAATGTGAATGTATAAATGGTACGATACCTGGCAGTACCGTATACAATATTGATGATTGATTATGTAGTTGTCGAGTCCGTCCCCAGTGTAAAATCTAATGCTATTGATGTAGACGACATGCATCCCAAATTGTTCAACTGTTTATTGCCTAAAATTTTATCTTTGTAACTTATGTTCAACGACGAAACCAACATATATGCCAACTGATGTCAATAAAACTCCAGACCTGATCGACTTTTTCTTTGTAAAAAAACTTTCAAGGAATTTTATTCAAATAGCCGAAGGTTCTGATCTCAATTCTGATCATTCACCAATATTTTTAACTATCAGTGAAACAATAATCGGGAAAGGAAGTAATCCGACACTCCATAATAAAAATACGGACTGGAAATCCTTTGCAAAACATTCTTCAAAATATTCAACAAAATGATTTCTTAGTAACCAACAAAGATCAATTAGAAGAAGAAGTTCAAAGGTTTGTCCAAGAAATTCAGAAAGCCGCCTGGATGAGCACACCCAATTTCAAAAGGAAAACAACTACCCCAAAGAAATTAAGCAACTCATCACAAACAAAAGAAAATTACGCCGAAAATGTCAATAAACTCGTTCCCCACGTCACAAAACCACACTAAACAAAGCATCACAAGAATTGAATAATGAAATAATTTTTATTAAAAATGAATTAATAAATAAGTATTAGGTGCGCAACTAAGTTCTCGCTGTTTTTTTGATGAAAATACAACTTTATTCTGAAAAAATGCTTACAAGTGAATCATTGAAAGTATTGCCCATCGCTGGCTACTACTTTTGCCCATCTTTCTGGTAGATCTCGTATACCGTCGCGGTAAAACTGTTCATCTTTTGAGGCTATCCACGGATCAAGCCATTTTTTGATGTCTTCATATTAATGGAGACCAGCAGTTCCAGACCATGTGTCATCGATCGGAACAGGTGATAATCGGATGGCGCAATATCTGGAGAATATGGCGGGTGGGGTAGGATTTCCCATTTCAGTGTTTCCATGTAGGTTTTAACGGGTTTGACAACGTGAGGCCGAGCGTTGTCATGCTGGATAATCACTTTTCCGTGCCTCTCCGCGTATTGCGGCCGCTTCTCGCGCAGTGCTCGACTCAATCGCATAAATTGAAGTCGAAACCAATCCCCAGTGATAGTTTCGCTTGGTTTTAACAGTTCATAATAAATAACACCAACTTGGTCCCACCAAATACACAGCATGACCTGCGCAGCGTGAATATTCGGCCAAGGCGACGATGTACAAAAATGACCGGGCAGTCCCCATGACTTTATTTTCTTTGGTTTGCTGTAATGAATCCATTTTTCATCACCCGTCACGATGCGTTGAAGAAAACCAAACCTTTTTTGCCTCTGGAGCAGTTGTTCACAGGCGAAAAAACGAAGCTCAACATCCCTTGGATTTAAATCATAAGGAACCCAGGTCCCCTGTTTCTGAATCATTCCCAAAGCATGAAATGGATTGGCGGGTAACTCCTAATACTGAAGCAAGCTCCTCTTGCGTTTGACACGGATCCTCATTGAGCAATACCTCCAATTTATTCAACTTATTTTTTACACAGTATTTTAACCACGTTTGTTTTTCCTCGCTGTTGGTGGTTGCCTAAAATCATTCCGATTAAGAAATCAAATTGGGATCTTAGGCCACAGGCCGGCTAAGCTTACTTGTGCGAGCTTCAGTCGTTGTTCTGACACCATCGGAACAGCATAGTAAGGGGTATGCTGGTAATTTTCTTATGGAACGGAAGACATACTTGGATATATGAATAAAATTACTGAAAAACAAAAATTTTATGATTCTAAATGCGTTTCAGCCAGCACCAAATCCCAATTCTTACCATTCAAGGAGTTTTGTAAAGACCGAAATAAAAAACAAACAGATGATGCAATGTCAGGACTATATGGTGGATGTGGCAAAACATCCCAACCACGCTCTAATAATTTTTGGCGAGTGGCCAAAGATGTGTGTGGCCTTGCATTGTCGTGACTTTCTTCAGCTGCATTGTTTAATTTCGTTAGTTGTTCAATGTAGACATCAGAATTGATCGTTCGGTTGGGTGGTAAGAGTTCAAAGTAGACAATTCCTTTGTAACCCACCAAATATTTTGATGAATATCAGCTTTTGATGTTTGAGTTGGTTCACCTGGCCTGCTCCACGACCTTTTCCGCTTGATATTGTTTTAAACAACCCAATTTTCATTGCCAGTTATCAGTCGCTTAAAAAATGGATCATTTTCATTACGTTTCTTTAGCAAATCGCAGCTGTTAATGCGTTGCGTTAAATGCGTTTTTTTCAGTCGAATTTTTGAACATAGCCAAGTTGTTTTAAGTGATTTTCAATGCATGTATGTGATACATGAAGCTTCTCTGCAATCTTACGTGTTGTAGTGTGACGATCCGAATCGATTATTGTTTTGATTAGGGTGTCGTCAACTTCAATTGGACGCCCAGAGCGTTTTTCATCTTTGAGTGAAAAATCACCAAAACGAAATTTGCCAAACCAATTTTGACACTGCCGTTCTTTTAAGGCTTCGTCACCATAAACCGCACATAACTTTCTATGAGCTTGCGATGCGGTTTTCCTTTTGCGGAAATAATAAAACAAAATATGACGGAAATGTTCCTTTTGATTTTCCACTTTTCAACGATCGCCAAATGAAAACTAGGCAACCGATCAAAAAACTTTTTTTACTGATTGACAGCTGAATTGCCAACGATGAAATAACAAAATGTGCCTTACCTTTTTACTACGTCTGCAAACCTAAAAATTCAACTGAAGCCATCTATGAGTGAAATCCGCAATTACTTAGTTGCCAACCCAATATATGCCAATATTTAAACTGTTTTTATACACAGTTGTAGTATATATGTATGTATATTTAGTTATTTAGTTTATTAAAGAGGGAAACCGGTTTAGATCGATCAAAAAATCGATTTTTTATTGCATAAAGCGTTACTATAACTACTCAAGAATATGTGGTAAATTTTCAAGCGAAATTCGCATTATTCCCGATTCTATGGGCACTTAAGTGACTGCCCGTCGGTTGCGCACCGTAGCGCCCGTTAGTTAGAACGGCGTTTTTCTCGAAACTACTTTTTTTCAACTGGTGGGCATTCTATATAGCTTAAAAAGTTATCGCCCAATCGTTATAAAATCCTTATAAAAATTTCGGGATTTTTTCTTTATTAAATTCTAATCTATATGAACCTAATTCAGGGAATATATTATTATTTAAAATATGGGTTTTAAGGCAAAATAGATGAAAAAATATGGTATAAAAAACTACTTTGTGTTCACGCGCCTCAAAAGCATGCAATTTTCAATATTGTTTTACCACAATTAGGTTCATATTCACAGGAAATATGTTATTAATACAAAAAAATTGCTGTTGATTTCAGAGAAAAACTGCAACTTCAGGAATCCCCACCAGCAAGACACTCGGATGGCGATCGTCCATGGACAGCACGCTCTAACGCCACTATCTCCCGCGCAAATAGCTTCAAAAAAATTTAACAGTGTACCTAAAAATATAAATAAAACTCTCCTCTAAACTTAAACAATTTCTGATTATTCCTTCTTTGTTCAAAAAATTCTGGAAAAACACCAAAATTTTAGTCTCCTAAACCGGTTTTCCCCCTAAAATCACCATTCTACTCGCATCAATTTTCATCGATTTCAAAGAGTGAAGTTCAAATATTAATCAATAATAATAAAAAAACAAATTAACACTAACATTAAGTAATACATACATACATACACGGATGTATGTTTGCCCTGCAAAGGCATTGATTCTGAGCCGCTGTGCTTCTAGCTATTGTAATCTCAAGCATTGACTAAGTATAATATTTAGTTCGCATTTCTTTTGTACTGCAATAATGTAACTGATAATCGTAATCGCTAGCTCCTAGATGACAAGAAAGTATTCTTTCTATTCTATTTTTAAAAAGTTTACTGTAGGTTCAGCTCATCGTAAAATCATCGCACCCAGGGGTATTTTATGTCGTTTTTGCAGATTAAGGGGTTATACATAGTGATGGCAAGATTAATCGCAAAGATTGAAATAATCGATTAATTTTGAGCAATTAATGATTTAATTGTATCGTAAACTTACTTTCAATTAATTGCAATTTTAATCGATTAATTGGCAAAATAATCTTTGTGCGTGGCAACATTGTTTCTTTGTTATTTCTTTCATCACTAAGATTCTTATATTACTCAAAATGGCTCCCATCAAAAGTAAAGCGTGGAAATATTTCATTAACCGTAGATCAGCCCTACAAAAACTTCACAATTCTATACCGTGTATCTTTTTTGATACATACTGAATTATTATTAAAAATGAAACAAACCAATGTGTTTTTTACTAGATTTTGAGATAGTTATAAAATTAAGCTTTATTGACGCATTTTGTACAAATATTTTCCATATGTTTGTCTTTACAATAAGGTTTTTTGCATTTGCTGCAATATAAAGAGGTTCATTTATTTTTATTTTCTCCGGAACTATAACACATACAACATCTTGCTCGATTCTTTTTTTCCAAACTTTCCATTTTAGCCTTTTTTGATGATCCAGCTTCGTTCTCGTCTGCACTGTTGACGACGCCAGTAAAGAAAATCGACGAAAGCATGCCATTTTGAGTACGTTGGGATTGTTTTTCAACATAAGGTTTAGCCAATGAAATGGCAAGTTCATGAAGAAAACACTTGCGTTTTGAGTGCTTCCTTGTAGACTTCCAGTTTAGATCTATTTCATTATATATAATACATGAGTTTAATGCTGAGATGCCAATCATATTGGAAAAAACTGCCATAGTCCAACGATTGTTTTTTCGCTCGCAACTGTAACAGGTTAACATTTTGTCCACCGTATCAACTCCTCCTTTCGTCGAGTTATAAAAGGAAATTAATTCTGGCAATTTTTTTGAGTTACCTAGAACCTTCGCGTCGTGCTGCATTGTGCTCATAACAATTGTGCATTTGTTTTTATGGCTCCTATACGAAACAAGAGTAGTGTCCGGAGTAAATGCAAAAGTTGAATTAAATCTAGGAATGTTTTTGCATTGAAGTAACTTTGGAGGAATGGATCTCTTATTTTTGCGCATTGTTTCAACCATTGTTAGATTTCGTTTTAAAAGTTTTTGACCCAAAGTATGCGACGAGAAAAAGTTGTCCATGGTAACGTTGTGACCTTTCAATCCTTCCACTAAATCAAGTACGATCCGTTCGCCTTGGTTGCGCTCTGGAACTCCAGTAATTCCTTTTCCCAAATAAGACTGTATTTTCCAAACATAGCATGTTTCGGAACCAACGGCCAACCAAAACTTTATACCGTACTTCTCGGGTTTCGACGGAATGTACGGGCGAAACTTACAGCGGCCGTGAAAACTCAATAATTGTTCGTCTACTGTGATGCAATCATGAGGATTATAGAACGTAGGGAGTAGTTTTACCCACCCTTCCCAAAGATCGCGAATTGGTGCAAATTTTTCTTCCCTTCTTCTCTCTCGTCGACTAAGTACGTCATCAAAGCGGATAACTTTCAATACATATAAAAATGTTTTCTCGGTCATAATTGTGCGAAATATAGGTCGTCCATATGTAGTATCGAATAAATAATGCAAAATTTCATTTTTAGATCTTATAAGTATTCTAAAAAACCAATTTTTTAATTATGATATTTTAGTTTTTGAATATATGTATTAACGTACTTATATACACCAGCCAATATCAAAACAGCCAGAAAAGCCAGAAGTAGATCTTCATCAATTTCTAAATGTTTATCTCCATGCAATTCTTTCCCATACTTATTCGAATTTTCAATTATTATTTTCGTAATCGATGTAGGGGAAAATAATAGCATGGAATCTCGGATGTTTCTAACTCGGCTAGATGCGTTTCTTGTTACTCCTAAAAGAAGTAAGTCAGTATGTAAATTGAAAAGTCGTAATATAAAAAAGCACAGTTAGTAACCTGGTCTCAAACTAATGACGTTTTCCGCCCTTGAACGACCGATGGTGTATGGCTCTGGATTCCATATCCATCTTTTGCAGTATATAACGGATCAATATCAAAGTTGAGACCAATATTCTCAGAAATATCTGATAAAAAACATTCATTTGAGTCATTTTCAAACACATAGTCCTCCGCCTCAGTTTCTGAATTGGAAAAATTTCCATTTTCAGATTCATCGTTTGAACTGTTATCCAGAACTTCATTCACCAGCTCCACTAAAGTTAAATATTGTGGACGCGACATTTTTGAACCAAACTTCACTAATAATCACTTATTCACAAAAAAATGTCCGAATAATGTCAAAACAAGGATGAAACTAAAACTATTCGCACGAAAAATCATTAAAAATTGCATATGTATCAAATATGATACAATGAGTAGAATTATGAAGTTTTCGTTTTTCTCGCGGCCTACTTGATTTTAAAATTTGGAACTCAGTTTAAAATGCTTATATCAACGGAACAAACAAAGTCATAAAAGTTGAGGTAAGTGTTGCCAACGTGGACGAATTTATTGGCTTCTAAAATATGAAATGTATCATTTTTGATACAAAGAACGATCTACGGTTAAAGAAAATAACAACCTGGTTGTTTGTAATTTTTGCAAAAAAAAGTTAAAATTTTCAAACAACACTTCAAACATGTTCCAGCATTTGAAATTGAAACATGCAGCTGAAGTTGATAAGTATAATGTAAGATCGAATAGTTGTTTTCCTTCAAAGAGTGAGTGCGAAATGCATTTTTTTATAGCTTGATTGCAAAACAAATGACGATGACAGTGAAATCATTGATGAAAATAGTGTGGATACTGTGGTCGATATGACAAATGTATGCGAAGGTAACACATATGATAGGCCGAGTAGTAGCGCCAGTCAGCCATTAATTTTACAAGCATTCACCAACATTCGAAGCTATTCCTCCGGAACAAAAAGCAACAAAATTACACATGGAATCATGCACATGATCGTCGCAGATAATTTGCCGTTTACCTTTGTCGAAGGTATGTTTTGTGTTAATTAATTGTTCTATTATTTTATTCTAAAAAATTAAACTTTTATTAAAGGTGCTGGCTTCTTAGACTTTATGAAGCAAAATTTCCCACTTTACAAAGTCCCATCAAGGAACACGATAAAGGCTGAAATTGATAAACTGTATGAAGAGGAAAAAAAAATGTGTGTCATTGCTTTCAAATTTGCATTGTGTAACCCTGACCACTGATATATGGACTAATATAGACATGAAAAGCATGTTGGGAATAACCGTTCATGGGTTGTTTGAAACAAAGCCATTTAATGGAACAATTGGTGTGTATGAATTGAGTGAGTCCCATACAGCTTCCCATATATCTGAGATTTTGTCCGATGCAATGAAAACATTTTCTATTGAGGAAGATAAAGTTAAGGCTGTTGTCACAGACAATGCAAGAAATATTGTCAATGCAATCTATGAAAAATTCGGAAAAAATCGTCATATTCCATGTTTCGCCCACACGCTGAATTTGGTTTGTTCGAATTCATTAGATATTTCTGCTGTACAAGGCATTGTTTTAAAATGCAAAACAATTGTGAAATGGTTCAAACGCAGCGTTAAAGCCAATGACGACATGCGAAAGGTGCAAGCAGCTGCTGGCGTACCAGAGGGTAAATTTTTAAAACTTTTAATGGATGTAAATACGCGCTGGAATTCCACCTACTATATGATCGAGCGGTTCATCAAACTTAGCGCCTACGTCAGCCAAATTTTGTTAAATTACCCGGATTCTCCGCCCATGATAACGTCAAGAGAGAAGGATGAACTAATGGAAATATAAACAATTTTAAGACCTTTAGAGGCCATGACAGTGCAGATAAGTGCCGAACGACATGGAATTCGCAGCCAAATAATACCACTAGTTCATTGCGGTCATGAGCAAATTTCGAAAATTCACCCGTGTCAACCAGCAGCACAAAAACTGAAGCAAGAAATTTTAAAGCAGTTTGACAAAAGATTTGCCACCATAGAACAGTCTTTTCTCTTAGCTGCATCCACTATCTTGGATCCAAGGTTTAAAAGGGTTAATTTTAAGGATCCGGTGTCTTTGGCGTCGGTATTACGATACATTCGTGCTGAAATGACCAAAAATGATGACAATATGGAAACAGCAAGTGAGTCATCGATGGAATCAGAACACGATTTTGACTTCTGGGCTCCACACAAAACTCTCGCGCACAAAAAAAAGAGAGAGCATGTGACGATGTGCAACCTCAAGACGAGCTCTCTTTTTATTCAAACTCCCAAGTTTTGCCACTTAAATCGAACGTAGTAGATGCTTGGGATGACATGAAAACAGTTTATCCGAAGCTCTATGAAGTCTCTAAAAATTATTGCCATTTGATTGGCACATCAGTGCCTGCGGAACGGTTGTTCTCCAAGGCCGGATCCACCGCAACATTAAAAAGAAACCGACTGACAACTAAACGGCTGTCAAAATTATTATTTCTACAAACTTGGCTAAATAAAAAATAAGGGGATGAATTAATGATTTGTAAAATGTGTAAAAAAATAACCACAACAGTATTTTCAATTTTTGTCAAATATTTTTTTAAACTTTTTGAAAAAAATATTCATATAACTGTGAATGTAAACGCATATAAATTTCCTTTATAAAATTATATGTTTAAATGAATGAATGAATTAATAAAAGAATTTTTTCAAGTAAATTGTTTTTAATTATTTTAATGCATTATCGTAGCTTTTTGAAACAGGGATCTCAATTGTTTTATCATTATATTTTATAAATCGACAATTAATCGATTAATTCTTATTAATTGCAATTAATCGCAAATCAATTATTTTACTTCTGCAATTAATCATATGATTAATTAATCGATTATTTTTATTTTTTTGCCATCTCTAGTTATACACAATTAGAGGGCCGAAAAGCGAATTTTCCAGAATTTTTTCTGAGAAAACTTTTAAATTTATTGATCTAAAAATGTATATACATACATATTATGTTATCTTTTAACTGTATTTTGAGACTTAGTATTAGTAAAAATATTTATTTCGAAAGGAGCTACAGCTGATCTCCGAAAGCTCGTCTCAAAAAAGACGTTTTGCGGTGACCACTATATCTCTGAACTGGATCCTCTGAAATTAAAACCAAACAGATTTCGTTAAAGTAATGTCAAATCTAGTAATTAATCGAAGAATAAGCAAAATCATTTTTTTTACATAATGACGGTTTCTAAGAAAGAAAAAATAGATTTTTGACCAAAATTTTGGCCTTAAAAATAAAAGTATCATTAAAAAAATATTTACCGGTGAGAAAAAATCTTCGATTAATTACTGAAAAATATGTTTAAGAAGCTCGTGCTAAAATTTGAGAGTAATCGGCTTAGTCGCTTTCGAGTAATGTTGATCACGGACTTTCCCATTTTGGGAAAAACGTGTTTAAAGTAATTTCTACTACTACTTAGGTTAGGTTCTCTTAGGTTGTAATGGTTGCCCAGAGAGTAGGGCCCACTTGGACGAAATAGTTTGGTTCGTCCTTTGTGATACCATTGAAGGACAAAAAAGGGGGAGGAAGGGAAGGGATGGGGAGTGGTGAGTGTTTGTGGACTATGAACGGTGACTAGTCCGCGGTTGTGTTAACCTCATTATGCTGCTGATGTAGTTCATCAGATTTTTGTTATCAACACCTGCTATATCAGCAGGCGCAGAAAAGAAGTGAGAACCAAGATACTTAAATCTTAGTCCCGCGAAGGCTGGGCAGCTAAGGGGCAGGTGCTGAGATGATTCCACCTCATCCTCCATACAGCTGACGCAAAAAGGACTCGAAGTAATTCCGAGTCTCACGGCATGTGTACCTCGCGGACAGTGCCCCGTGATGATGCCCACGAAATTTGAGAGATGACATTTTGTCATCCCCAGGATATCCCTCGAACGCCTCCTATCCAAACGTGGCCAGAAGAACTTCGCGACCCTACACGTTCGTGTACTTGCCCAGCGTTCGCTGAGTTGGTGCATAGTCCAACCTTCCAGGAGTAGAGCGCAGGTTGTCAAGGGGATCCCGATCCTTTCCTTTCGCGGACACATTGCCTCACAGGTCCCCTGTCTGGCCAGCTCGTCGGCTTCGCAGTTTCCTGCAATGTCACTGTGACCAGGTTCTACTACTACTTACTACCTTTTAAAATTTGCGTGTAACTTCGAATATATTGACTGGAACGATATTAAATTTTCTGTGTGTATTCTTAAATATATGTAAATTAAGAAAATAAAAACAATTAAAATCGATTTCTTGCAATTCTAACTGCATATAACCCCTTAATTTAAAAATAAAATTTCAAGATTTCAATAAGTTTTTGGCACCGAACGCAAGTAGATGAAATTCTCCATCACTAACAAAACAAATGTTACAAAATGATAAATTTTTTACAATATTTTATTTTTATTTTATTTACATTGTAACTAAAAAAAAAACAAAGTATAAACTAACGAACAGTTTGGATTTAATTTTGTGTAATACTAAACAAATAAATTTAATAAAGCTCTGCACAAAGCTTGCAGAGAAGTTCGCTACTGCGTGAGATGGTGTATTTTTTTCGTTTCAGGCTTTCTTCCCATTTACATGGATCAATTAGGGCTGAGGCTTCGCTATTTACATAGTGGCGTAATCTTTCCATAAGAGACCTAGCGTTTCTGTTGATTTTTTAAAATAAAGTTTTAAGCTTACATAAATAAAAAAATTTAAAAATCAGTGTAACCATTTTTATTTTTTATGATATTAAAAAAATGAAAAAAACTAATTGAAATAGTTTTTTAATTCTTTATGATTAATCAACTGAAAAAAAAAATTTGCATACATAACTGACAAGCACGAAACAATTAATCTTCATTTAAAGCCCATTTAGCTCACTCAGCAGCGGTTTCAGCTCCACTCAGATTTTTTTAACTATGACTTAAATCGATTAAATAGAAATAATATTAATTAAATAACAGGTGTAATAATATCAATATATGTATGTACGTATGTATATTTATTCCTTTCACTTCATTGATAAGCCTAGAGCCACTACATTTTAAGGTTTCCAGTAATAGAAAATTTTAGATAGGCAGCTGATTAGGCTATGCATCCGAGTCCGCTATTGGGGCTGCCAGCTTAGACTTGCAGACCAGCTATCCTTTAATATGTCAGCAAAAAAACTATAAAATTTATTCTTAATATAACCTTTTAGTCTGTCTCCGTGTCGAAGTCATCTAACTGATTCTCAATAGAAATTTGTGTAACAAATTCAGATTCTCCCTATAGGGCGTTCTTGTGTTTGCCTTCTAACTAATTTGTTTATACAGCTGCATAGTTGCTCATCATACAAATTTTCATTCGTCGGTATTAACATAATGTGTTTATCATTGGTATCCTTGGAACGCCGTAATCATAACAATATGAAAGCAACAACGTCAACAGGAAAGATCGAAATGATAAAAGAACAATCAAAAAAAAATTTTTTTTTCAATGTTATGCTAGGAAAACAACAAACCGAAAGATAGCGAACTCGGATATATGTATATGTAGGTATGTATGTTTATAAAGTATGAATGCCGAAAATTAACCCTCAAAAAGCCGTGCGTAGGGAGATGACTTTCATTGGCAGAGGAGAAGATTGATTAAAATACCCTGTAAGAAATGTTGAAAAGCAAGAACATTTCAGAATTCGAAGCAGTAGTACACGTTGCTCTTCACCTTATTCGCAATTAAAGGGTCATATTGCCTAGTAAAAGTTTTTTTTTTACAAATATCTTGACTCCAATTTCGACTATCAAAACAATTTTAGGTCAAAATAAAGATTTTGAATATTAACAGAATTGGGCCATAAATAATAAAATCAAATATTTAGAAATTTTTCAATTCCAGCGGCACTTCTAAAATAATCCGAGATATCCACTGAGCTTGAGCTCAATCGTTTTCGAGTTTATGAAGAACATCATTTAATTTACTCTCTAGTTTAACAAGGTTTTGTTTAAGGCGTTATGATAAAACTATTCATCAGTCTACAGACTGCCAATTTGCTGAATTGATCTTTAAATTCATGGGTATGACAGAACCCTAGGTTAAGTTAGGTTAGGTTGAAGCGGTTGTCCACTGTAGGACACACTCAGGCTCATGGCCCATTGTGATGCCGCGAGGGGAACTAACCGTTATCCCTCCTGAAACCAATGTGTACTTTTCAAAAATTTCGTCAGATCCTTAATTTCGACAGAGCCGAGATCTTCTAATTCAATAAAGAAGTGACCTCCCAAAATGGCGAGTCTACGTCTTCATAGAGCAGGTCAGTGACACAGAAGGTGCGGGATCGTCTCTTCCTCCTCCTCGTCTAGACAACTTCTGCAGTAGTAATGTGTTTGCACAGCCATTCATTAGGCAGTGCCCCGTATTAACTGAAATCAGTGTGTTAAGACTGTGCTTATCTCTTCTTAGTAGAAATTCGGTGCGTTTAGCATTGAGAGTCTGCCACATCTCTCGGGCGATTTTGCAAGTGGCATCATTACGGGTGAGAGATTTACCAGGCTGGCCAATCACTTTAGTGAGAGAAACTCCGGCTGTCACTTCACAGGGAATTCGCCAGCCGAATTCTGCACGATAATTTCACAAGTACGATATTCAGACACTCGTCCAATCAGTCGTTGTTCAGAAGGCAACGAAGTGGCGTTGATTTTTTTCCTATATCAGTAACACAATCTTAGATTTTTTCGTAACCCCAGTTACGTCAGCCCCTCAGTTGATTCCGTCGGATAACTGTCTGTTAGTGGCCACACATTTTCAATTATTTTCACCATGCACTCCTCCCATTAGTCGTTGTTTAGACGACAACGAAGCAACATAAGTGGTATATCTCCAACACAAACTCATTTTTTCTTGTAAATACAAAGTGGATCTATTTCGTCAGCTAATCAGCTGATTCTATCAAGTTCGCTGAGAGCTGGATCACGGCCTGATATCTCTTCACCATGCTTTCAAATCGGTCTGGTGCACGTAAATTTAAATAGTTTTGTGAAATATTTAATTGGAAGTATTAAAATATCACTAGTTCTCAAATTCTATTCTATAACAGCACCGATTTGCTTTTTTTTTGTGTATGGAGAGTGATGTATTCTACATAGTATACATATGGTATATACACTTATGCTCGAATTAATAAGAGCGCGACGAATTACCGCAATTTAACTATTTTTTATATTTAATATTTTCAATTGTTTTTATAAAAGTATAGAGCATTCTAGGCAGCCGCCGTTGCCGAAAGGTTTAGCCGAGACTACTAGTCGGTATTCAGAGTACGTTGGTTTCAATCTTCGTGCATGAAACACCAAAATGAAGAAAACACTTTTTCTAATAGCGGTCGCACCTTCGGCAGGTAATGGCAAACCTTCGAGTGTATTTCTACCATGGAAAAGCTCCCCATAAAAAATATATGTATGCCCTTCGGAGATGAAGGTTCTCCCATTTGTAGAACAACCTCACAACACTCGCCACAAATAGGAAGAGGAGCTCAGATAAATACCCAAAAAAGGTGTAAGCGCCATATATATATATATATATATACATATAGTGCATTCTATAGCAAAAGTCATATAACTCAACGCTCCAAACTATGCGCAAAGTTTAACAAATTAAAAAAAAGACATAAAAATTATCCACTTTTCATTCAGATACTTTAGAAAAATTCTGGTTACGCAGTTTTATAGCCCATTAAATTTTGGTTTAAAAAATTGTAATTTTCAAGGCGCTTAAAATTTTCATTCATTTTCGAAAAAAAAATTTCGCTGAGATATTAAGCATTCTTCCATGTAAAGCACGTCTTTTAATATATATGTACTTATATATATTACCATAAAGAGCAAATCCGGTATTCAAAATCGATTTACGATTGTTTACTAAATTCTGTATGTTTCAACAGTAATCGTCACCACTTAAACAAAACTTCTTTACATTTTTCCTACCAGGTCATTTTTATATCCATACAAATTATTCGTGCTGGCGCTTCGTATATTACATACATGCACACATACATACATAGTGCAGAGTCATACTTTGTGCTTTCCAAAACTTTTCGTTAAATGTGAAGAGGAACTGAATGAGGATTTCATATTTTGACACCCTTGTCAATGGAAGTGCAATTTTGAATAAGCAAATAACGGGCACTACCCTCCAAGCGTTGAGGTAATAAGATGATCAATTGTGGGTAGGCCACAATGGGTAAATTAAAAAAAATTAAGACCTTAAAATAGCATTAAAAATTTCTAGGTCAAGATGTGTGTATGTATGTATGCGTGCGTGCGGAGCGCAAAACTAATAAACTAAGAATAAATTGATTTGCTAATATTTGTTGCTATATTTACGTACATATGTATGTATGTATGTGTACTTATGCAAGTACAGTAGGTTTTTCCAACAGAGAGGTATTAGTTAGCAGTATTTAATAGTGTCTAACAAATTGTCACCAGGAACCCACTGTAGGGCGGGTCATCGGCTAGTTAATTTTTAAAAATCCTATAAAAAGCATCATTAACTATTTTTCAATAATTTCTGCTTTGGTTAAAAGAATAAACCTATGTACCTATTAATTTCACTTCAAATAGCTGCCTCGGCATATCTGGCAGTAGCCCATCCTGTCTAATTTGTCAATTTTCTAAAATCGTGCTGACCATTTCTGACTCTATCTCACAAATAACTCGACTGCTATGATATAGTATAATTATCGTTGTTATGGCTGTTATGTCTACCGAAATAGTGCAGCCTAGATTTACAGGACTCGACTACCCCTGATGTGGGCATAAGCGCAGCTTGGTTATCGCTGCAGACAGATACAGATCTGCCTTTCCATCTGTTTTCCACAACAAACAGAGCCGGAGCCATGCTCGGTCCTGGAGCCATCCGTGAAAATGCGAAAACAGTGTTTTCCGGGCTCGTTTTCAGAGTTTGACCACAACTGAGCCCCTGGCAGCACTACACTGTATCTCTTTTCAAGTACGACTCTTGATGGCATGGAGTCAAGGAGCATGGAGAAAATCTGCTTATATTTATCTGTGATAACTGCTTACGCGATTTAGGCCGAGTCTAACAATGTGCGCCAGTCGTTTCCTGTGAAACGTGAAGTCCTTCTCCACCTGATCTTTCCAACACAGAGTGGGACTTCGTCCTCGAATACTTTCAGGGCCGGAACGTTTGTATCCATTCAGACGACATGATCCTCCCAACGGAGCCGCTGGATCTTTATTCGCTGCGCTATGTCTATGTCGTCGCAAAGCCCATACAGCTCATCGCCATTCAAAGGTACAAAAATTTTCCGCATAATCTCTCTCTCAAACACTCCAAGAAATGCCTCATCCGATATTGTCATCGTCCAATACGTTAGAACGGGCATCATGAGAGCCTTATTGAGTGTTAGTTTTGATCGTCCAAAGAGGGCGTTCGCTTTCAAAACTGACATTGTTATCGGTGTTAATGATGGTTCCTAAATCAACGAAGTCTTTTACAAGTGACGAGTGCGAGTGCCCTGACTGTTTGTTTGATGGCAAGAGATATACATACTTCATTTTGTCCTCGTTCCCCCACCAGACCCATTCGCTTTACTTCTTTATTCAGTTTTAAAGAGGCAGAACTAACAGCGCTCTCGTTAAAGCCTTTTATGTTAATATCGTCGGCATACACCAACAATTGTACGTTCTTATAAAAAATGGTTCTAAGCGATTAAGTTCTGCGGCTCGTACGATGCTCTCCAACATTAGGTTAAGGAAGTCACACGAAAGCGAGTCACCCTGTCTGAAACCTCGATTGGTATCAAACGGCTCGGAGAGGTCCTTCCCAATTCTGACGGCGCTGCTGGTGTTGAGCAACGTCATCCTGCATAGCCGTTAGGCCGGGTCGATTTGTGGGAGGCAAAAAAATCGCCCATTGCTCTGTGAAAATCATATTCTAGGGATCAAAATAAGAAACTTTGCCGAAGGAACCATACCTCTAAAACGAATTCCCCAATTTGGGTCGAACTCTTTAGTTTCTTTTCTCATGTAAAGGCCAAAAATGGTGATATTTTGAAATGATTGTATGGGGAACCCCCAGGGGAGTTCCAGGCGGTGTGCTACTGGCATGGGTGGATCGGCCGTCCAAAGTTAGTCGGGGTCGGTCATACATTTGGACTCGATTGGAGCACTCTAAATGGGTCAAAGTGGGATCTTTCGTTCTACCCAAATTGGGGGACATCAGAATTCGTTTTAGAGGTATGGTACACTGATAAGGTCCAATAAGCTGGTAGACTTCAGCCTTTCACACAATACGCTCGCTAAAACCTTATAGACGATATTTAGAAGACTAATCCCGCGATAATTGGCACACATTGCAGTATCACCCTTCTTGTGGATTGGGAAAAGCACACTTCAATTCCAATCGGCAGGCATGCTTTCGTCCGGTTATATTTTGCATAGGTGCTGATGCATGCACCTTACCAGCTCGTCGCCGCCATGTTTGTATAGCTCAGCCGGCAGTCCGTCGGCGCCCGCGTCTTTGTTGTTCTTTAGCCGCATTATCGCAATTCTCACCTCGTCATGATCGGATAGCGGAAAGACAGTTCCGTCGTCAACGATTGTGTTATCAGGATCTTCACATTCTCTGTAATTTTTTTCATATTCGATTCTAAAATAAGTGTAATCCGGCGTGAAAAATCTAAGATCGATTCTAAAAATGAAGGAAAGGAGACAAATTGTATACCTTGAAAATAAGTAAGTTACTGAGTAAGCAAAAAAAATGCCAAGTTAGTAATTCAAAGGAATAGGGGTAGTCAAAAATTGATTTTGTTTTGCTTTTTCTTAAAGTATAATACCTTAAAAATAATGCGTGAAAATTTGAAGTCAATCCGTCAAATACTTTTCTAGGTATTCAACAATTAACAAAGGGCGCTCGGGCGCTTCAGTTCGATAGCAAAACTTTAAATGCGTTTTTCTTAAAACTATGTTTTTTGAACTGGAGATCACTGTAACTTAGAAAGCCGCTTGGTAGATTTTAATAAAATGTATACCACTTTTGAAAAACAAAAAAAATCGTGGCTGGCCGGTGGATTTTTTTTCAAAAATTTCGAATTAATTGTCGGTTTTTTTCTCGAAAGTTTGAATAATATTTCCTGAGGCCGCCATATTGTTAATTTTGAAAAAAAAGCTTAGATCAGGCACAAGATTATCTATTAATAAAACTAATTTCTCTTGTCCGATTGATTTTAGAAGAATCTTCAAGGAATTGTGATGATCACCGTAAGGGACTTCTGGAGAAACGGGCTCTATCTTATCGCTGTTTGTAATTTTTACAAATATACATTTTTTTGTTTTGAAAATTTGCTAAAGTCAAGTCGACATATGATGTATTAACGCTATGTTTTTAGTTTTGTAAAATAAAGCAATTGACTAGCAAAAAAAAAAATTATTGAAAATCATCATTTTTTCCGGTCTCTCACTACCGCTAACCCCTTAATGTTGTATGTGTGTACGTATGTATGAACGTCTGCCTATTTTTCAATAGTAGCAGTCGCCCCCGAATGCATTTGTACCATGAATCGGAAGAGATTTTCAGAAAAGTGTAACGAATGCAAAATTTTCTCAAAATATTGCAGTGTATTCTTCAATGTCCAAACGAGAACATTTTTCGATTATGGGCTCCGTTGGATTCATATAGCGCTCATTGAACAAAAGGGCTGCTAAAAGGAGAAACTTGAACTTAACACACCCTGTGTCAAGGGCTTAAGTTATTTCATCTGCACCAACATTTAGTATTTTCTGCTATTATGGGTATTATAATCGCAAAAATCTAAAATTTCTTGTATTATTTTAATGCGAATCGTGCATGTGCATTTTTTTCCATTATTTATGCATAGAACCTTTTTTCGTTTTATTGCCTAATAAATGAACAATACAAAAAGATTGTAATAAATATATTAACTCTGAGTAACTGCATACATACATACATACATACATATATACAGTATAATTAAATTCAAGTTTGGGCTATTTAAGTTTAAATATTGTAAAGTAGGAAATACTCACTAAATTCAAGCAATGTTTCACAAAAGTACGTTTAAAACCCGCTTAGCATTTTGTTCAAACGACACGCGGAAATAAAGGAAATTCCCTATGTTTAAAAAATTTTCGGATTAGAAAAACTAGATATTGTTTATATAAAATGAATTTGCAATTCCGAAAAGGTACACTTCTAAATATTTAGATTTTTTAAGGAGTAGAAAAAAAAATTTTCTAAAGAAGTATAATATTTGAAGCCAATTTGTTAGAGTCTCATTTGCGGTCCAACCGGAAGAATAAGAAAAAATAAATGGTTTTGACGTTACTATATAAATAAATAAGTGTAAATAATTGGCGCTTACACTTCTGTTAGGGCCGAGTTTCTTCTCCTATTTCTGGTGCGTCTTGATGTTGTTCCACAAATGGAGGGAGGTATTTTTTGAGGAGCTTTTTCATGGTAGAAATACACTCGGAGGTTTGCCATTGGCTGCTGAGGGACGACAGCTATTAGAAAAATGTTTTTCTTAATTTTGATGTTTTCACCGAGATTCGAACCGATGTTCTCTCTGTGAATTCCGAATGGTAGTCACGCACCAACCCATTCGGCTACGGCGGCCGCCGGTTTTGACGTTACCATCTAACAGGTGGCGCTAAAGTAATCCTCCTATCAGAAAATGCTATAAATTTTGCGATTGGCCCCTAATGTCAGTTCTGTTTTGACATTTGTGTAGTAAACACATGCGAAATACACGTTAATAAACAATGTTACGCTACACTGCTCCAGAACGCGGAATATTGCTGACTATTTATTTGATCAATAATCGGTCGGTGGCTTTGGCACAACGTGAATTTCGTCGCAGATTTCCTCGCCGTCCAACGCCTACTGGTGAAACATTGCGACGTTTAGCCGCTCGCCTCGAAGAGACTGGCACAACACGAGATGCTGCCAGGCGTGGCGGACCCCGGAGTAGCCGTTCTGCAGAGAATATTGCTGCTGTAGCCGAGGATGTCATGGAAGCGCCGTCGGCATCGACCAGACGACATGCCACGCAAATGGGTATCACTCGATGGTCTTTACAGCGAATTTTGGTACAAGATTTGAAGATGTTTCCGTACAAAGTCCAGACGGTGCATCAGCTGCTAGCTACTGACCGCTAATCGCGTCTGACATACGTTCAAGCCATCCTTAATTACCTCCAAGAGGAAGATGATTTTTCATCAAAAATAATCATGAGTGATGAGGCCCATTTCCATCTTAGCGGGTACGTAAATAAGCAAAATTTGCGCTTCTGGGGCACTGAAAATCCGCGTGTAACCCTCGAAGAGCCATTACACCCGCTCAAAGTCACTGTATGGTGTGCTGTTTTCGCTGGAGGAGTCATCGGACCTTTTTACTTCGAAGACGTCGCGTGCCAAACGGTTACTGTGAATGGTGAGCGCTACAGAGCAATGATCAACGAGTTCTTTTTGCTGCAACTTGATGAATTGGGATTGGAAAACAAGTGGTTCCAACAGCACGGTGCAACGGCACACACTGCACGTGCCACAACCGATATGCTGAAGGATGCATTTCCCGGGCGCCTAATCTCCCGTTTTGGCGATTTGCACTGGCCAGCAAGATCGCCTGATTTTACCGCTCCAGACTTCTTTTTGTGGGGCTTTTTGAAGTCGCGGGTTTAAGTCAACAAGCCTCAGACTTTTGCAGCTCTTGAAGACAATATCCGTCAAGAATGTGAGGACCTATCGCCGGAAGTTTTGGCCAAAGTGATGGAAAATGCCATAAAAAGGGGTCAAATGGCAATCAACTGTGGCGGCAGCCATTTACATGACATCATATTCTCGACTTGATGTAAAAAAAATTAAAAGACCAAATAAAAATAATCCACAAGAAGAATCAATGTTGTTCATTTTTTTTTAATTACAGCCAAAAAAAATCGCAAGGTTACTTTTGCGCCACCTTGTATATAAAGAGTGGTTAAGTTTCAAGGGCCGGTGTTGATTTTGAATAAATTGCAATTTTTTAGGAAATTATTATCAATTCTCTGTATTATGATAATATTGGTATGGCTCAATGGAATAAAATATTGGTCAAATGGCCGCCACAGCCTCGGCGGCACACCTCCATCCGATGGTCGAAATTTTCGATGACGCTGAGGCATAATTGAGGTTCACGCCGTTAATGTGCCGAATTACCTCATCCTTTAGCTCTTGAATTGTTGCTGGCTTATCGACGTACACCTTTTCTTTCAAATAACCCCAAAGAAAGAAGTTTAACGGTGTCGTTGACGTTTAGGTGTGGTTCACATTCAACATCGGCCCTTGAAATTTAACCACCCTTTATAAATAAATAAGTGTAAATAATTGGCGCCTACACTTCTGTTAGGGCCGAACTTCTCCTCCTATTTGTGGCGTGCGTCTTGATTTAGTTCCTACAGTTTTAATCCGACTCCGAATGGCAGGAGTTTTTTTGAGGAGCTTTTTCATGGTAGGAATACACTCGGAGATTTGCCATTGCCAGCTGGGGGGCGAACGCTATTAGAAAAAAAAATGTTTCCGAATAGTAGTCACGCACCAACCCATTCGGCTATGACGGCCTGATTTGCAATATTTTGCCTAAGTGTTTTTAGAATAAATGAAAAAAAGTTAAAAAACGTATCGGAGAGAATAATGTTGTTAAGATGCGTATAGCAAAATTTTACGAGGAATAATTAAAATGACATTTTGAGGATCGCTAAAGGGTTAAAATATTCTAGAAAATTATTTTCCATAAAATTTCGCTGGGGGTATCCTCAGACAAAATCTTTTTATACAGATACTTGGCAAAATAATGCAAATGGCCCATAGCAAAGAAAGTTGGAAAAAGAATGCAAAACGATTTTGAGGTTTTACAATATAGCTCTTGGTCTTTCAACCTGCGAAGGAATTATTACGCGCCTAAATATGCTGTTGCACAGTGTAATACGTAAAACTATTTATTAAAAATTTAGTCCTTTGTATCTTTAAAGTCCTTTAAAAAGCATTACTATAGAGAATGATTTGATTTCGCGTGCGTTTGCAATTTGCAGGAATGCACAGTTTGGCACTAGCGCACGGGCTGCAATTTGAAATATTGAAATATGACTCACCTTTGCAGTAAAAATATTATTAAAAACAGCCAGGTATGTACTTGTATTTAATGTCAACTTCAACCGCAATAGTTATTCAACATTTTCGCCATTATTATTCAACAATTGCATGCCATTCATATCCCTCTTTAAGATCAACTATCTAAACAGGATCACTTTAACGATATCATTACCCACGGGCTCCCCTCACAAACGCTGCATGAACAACTAAAGAAAAATGCATAGCTCAATACACACATGTGTGCATATATGTGTATATAGGTTTATTGCAATGTTAATTTAAAAATTAAAAAAAAATCTTTTTTTTTGGTTTCGGTTGATTGGAAAAGGTAAATCTAGAGACAGAGCATATTTTTAAGCCCACATTGAGGTATTAAAAAAGGATCAAAAATCACAATCCTGGCGCTTATCACACACACCGAATCTTCCCTCCGCTCGAGCAGTCGAGTTCGAGCTGGCAATCTATTGGCACAGGGTATTAAATGCAAATCCTCTTGAATGCACGCCTGAAAGAGTGCAAAGGGAAGTACTTAACAAGCACTAAAGGTATACAAGTAATGTGTGCGTGTGTGTATGTACCTATATATGTGATATATGTGCATACATATTTATATTCATACGTATACACAGTCGCTCAAAGCATTGATCGAATTTGTCTGCACTGCACAACAAGCGACTGTTGAGTTTTGCACGATTGAAGTTGAACCACAGTTGAAACCTTCTTTTGAAGAAACACCGACTAAAATGAACTTATTTAGGATTGGAAGTCAATTATATGGTTGGATGAGATGAAGATAAGCAAACTAGGTTCTTATGGGCAGCAGTGAATACGACGCAAAACGGCGAGGCTTGGATGGCAAGATATGTGCTCGGCGAAGCAAGGCTAGGCTAGGTTAGGTAAGGTGAGTCAGGTTGTTTGTCTAAGACAAGACGACCGGTGGCCCTGCATTTGATTTCGTTCCCCTAACTAAGTTGCTTAAACAATTTAGATCTTTTTAAGAAGGTAACTTGTCCATCCAGTGAGACATTTTGCAAATTTCCCAGGACCTCAAAGAAATAATCGCCAAGATATTTAGCACGGCTTCTTTGAAATGCAGGACACTCACAGAGGAAGTGTTGTACCGACTCAATTTTTTCTTCATCTCCACAACTCCTGCAGTTATTGTGAGGTGCACCCATTCTACTGGCTAGGGTGCCAAGCAGACATTTTGCCCTTTTATGATCCAGCACAGCGCTTTGGATACCCTGCAGTTAGGAATAAGAGACCACCTTCTATTGGTTTCCGCAATTACGCTCAGGACAATTACAGTGTATAACTCGATTAGAGGATGTCCTCTACCACTCGCTAAAGATCAAGCTCAGAACCTTTCCCTGCACACTCATCCGCTCTTTCATTTCCGTCCACTCCAGAGTGGGCGGGAACTCAAGAAAGTGTGGTGCTGTCTTGTTGGATGAGCGAGAGCGACCTCTAGCATTCTTTAACAATAATAAGGCTTACTTAGTCTGGAGCTCTGAATTCATCTTCAGTAGTACCATTGAGGTGGAAAAGAAGAAAAAAAATGTACACCATGCGGCAAAACAATAAAACAAATTATTTTTTACCGGGTTTAACTATTTAAATTTTTTTATTTTAATCTCCATTATTTTTATATAAAATATAGCACATTGACTAAAAAAAACATGTAAATCTAAATTCTCTAATTGTATACAAAAATTAGAAAAAATCCGCATACTTTTCATCCCATTTCTATGGCTTTAAAGGATTTGATAAAATAACTCATTGGTTGAAAGAGTGCCGGCGCATTAAGCCAAAACGAGACAAAATCTTCCCAAGTCACTTTTACACTAAATCGAAAAACTTGCCCGTTAAGCTCAATAATACAATATAATCCTCCAAATTAATGCCACAAAATACCTTGGCATGCGTTTTGAGGACAAACTTACATGGAAACCCATTATATTCACCAAACGGAAGGCTCTAGGAATAAAACTCAGACGTCTATATTGGTTACTACATCGAAATTCTCATGTTTCACTCGAACGAATGCTCTCACTTTAGTCAGCTATCTTGAAACTGATATAGGCATATGGCACTGAACTTTGGGCCAATGCAGCTAACTCAACCATCGAAATACTTCAAAGATTCCATTCGAAAACCTTCAAAATGATCTCAAATGCCCCTTATTATAACACAAATACAAATTCATTGGGATCTCAAAGTATCCACAATAATTGAAGAAATAAGCAAATATGCCGCATCACGCAACACTCGACTCCAATCGCACTCAAACCCTATTGTCACAGAAATAATTGCAAATCCTATAACCTTCACCAGAATCAAGAGAAAGTCTACAACAGATCTCATATGATAATAATGATAATAGTCT
Organism: Anastrepha fraterculus; assembly: GCA_037575425.1. NCBI lineage: Eukaryota > Metazoa > Arthropoda > Insecta > Diptera > Tephritidae > Anastrepha > Anastrepha fraterculus. The sequence goes on along the minus strand of JAYXIM010034454.1, from coordinate 20,869 downwards.
ATATTATTATTTGTCAAAAATGAATTTAAAACAGATCGCAAAAAAAAATTGATTAAAAAAAAATTGGAATCTCTGAAAGGGTTTTTGGTATGTAGTTCTATAGCTGGGACCTTTCCATGGAGATATCTAATTTAATAACAGAAAAAAGACCCAAAGCATATCACTTAAGTCCAACCACCCAAGAGTGGTTCGAAGAAAAAAGTATTCAATTGATTACAGTAGTTTTCATATATCAACTTTTAAAACACTTCTGACACCTTGAGACCCTTGGTAGCGAAGCGTAGTTTTGAAATATCACCAACAATGGATACGAAATTTAAACAAGTTGGAAGAAATACTTAATAAAAGCAAACCGAAGGCATGCATTTCAAAAGTTGAATATAAAAATATATACAATTATAACACCAAAAGCTAGCACGAAGTTTCAAAGATCAGAATTGGACACAAAAATTATGAAATACCACATTCTGCTTTTGTCTTAGCCCCCGTTTCCACCAAAAGCAAACACCGTGTTTGCAGGAGTTGTGTTTGGGAGAACTGTCAACTGTTTCCACCGAAATGTGTTTGCAAAGTGTATGGTCTTTGGTATGGTAAACAGATTTATGATACATTATTTTGCGGCGGCAGCACAGCGCGATAGCCCAGCGGCTAGCAATGTCGGCTTCCGATCCGAAATCCTTGGTTCGAATCACAAACAAATTTTTTTTTTTATACATTTATTTCATTTTGTTTTATGATATGTTTATGAGCAGATTTTTTTCATGGCAGAAATACACTCGGAGGTTTGCCATTGCCTGCCGAGGGGCGACCGCTATTAGAAAAATGTTTTTATTAATTTTGCTTTCACCGAGATTCGAACCAACGACCTCTCTGTGAATTCCGAATGGTGATCACGCACCAACCCACTCGGCTACGGCGGCCGTCAATCAAATAACATATTGACAAATTGCAATCATTGTTGCCATATTTCGATAAGAATGCAATAATAAATGAGGAAAATGAGCCACATTGCCACCACTTAATAATTATTTTAGACGCAAACCCAACAAAACACGCTTTGAATTAGCCCCCGTTTCCACCAAAAGCAAACACCGTGTTTGCAGGAGTTGTGTTTGGGAGAACTGTCAACTGTTTCCACCGAAATGTGTTTGCAATGTGTATGGTCTTTGGTATGGTAAACAGATTTATGATACATTATTTTGCGGCGACAGCACAGCGCGATAGCCCAGCGGCTAGCAATGTGGGCTTCCGATCCGAAATCCTTGGTTCGAATCACAAAAAAAAATTTTTTTTTTATACATTTATTTCATTTTGTTTTATGATATGTTTATGAGCAGATTTTTTTCATGGCAGAAATACACTCGGAGGTTTGCCATTGCCTGCCGAGGGGCGACCGCTATTAGAAAAATGTTTTTATTAATTTTGCTTTCACCGAGATTCGAACCAACGACCTCTCTGTGAATTCCGAATGGTGATCACGCACCAACCCACTCGGCTACGGCGGCCGTGAATCAAATGTCATATTGACAAATTGCAATCATTGTTGCCATATTTCGATAAGAATGCAATAATAAATGAGGAAAATGAGCCACATTGCCACCACTTAATAATTAAATTAGACGCAAACCAACAAAACACGCTTTGAAAAGTGGGTTTAGGTATGGAGTTGTGTTTTAATTTTGTATGGGATTTGACAGGAGTTTTGTTTCGTGTTTGCGCTAAGAACACGATAGCGGCAGAGAACACGATAGCGGCTGCGGTGGAAACTTAGTATTAGACGCAAACCAACAAAACACGCTTTGAAAAGTGAGTTTAGGTATGGAGTTGTGTTTTAATTTTGTATGGGATTTGACAGGAGTTTTGTTTCGTGTTTGCGCTAAGAACACGATAGCGGCAGAGAACACGATAGCGGCTGCGGTGGAAACTTAGTATTAAGTTAATTATAGAGTTAGGTTGATGTAGACTTTTAATGGCTGGGACAAAAACAACTCTGAAGTGGCAACGAAATATCGTTTTGATACCAAAGATTTCGGTCCACTTTGTTAATCCAATTAGCATCTACGATAGAATTTACTTAAAATAGAATTTAAAAAAAATTGAAACGCAAGTTCTATTTGACTAAATTCTGTAGACATTTATATTCAAATGTACTCAAGATGGTTTACCGTTTACTAATCGAAGCTAAACATCTACACAATAACTCTTGGATTTTCTGAGTCCCAGATCTGACAATTTCGCTCAAGATGATTTTTCGATGGAAATCCGGATCATTTTAATGCATTTCAATGACCCAATGAGCAAAGACACGACGGTGTTGTTGATCGGCCGGCTTGAGTTCTTGTTTTAACTGGACTTTATAAGCCTTAAGACCCAAATCTTTATGCAAAATACGGTGTAATGACGTTTGTGGAATACCTAATTCCAAAGAACGACGTGGAATGGACAAATCTGGGTTTTCTTCAACTCTTTCGGCTACAACAGCAATATTTTCGGCTTTACTTGAGCGACGTGCTCGGGTTTTATTCTTCACGTCACTAACTTTTCCCAACAGCTCGAATTTTTTCCTCAATTTCTCGTCAAGGTGAAATTTCACACTAAAAAATGTTTTTGCTGTTTTGTTACAATGATCAGAAATTAGAAAGTTTGTATTATTATTTTATTTTATATGAATGTATCAACGCATAACTACCATTCGATCAGTGTCTTGAGTGACTGTGTACGCATACATACGTAATAGTATTTAATGCAAGTGTACTGTGGTGAGATGGTATTGCTTTAATTGTTTTCGTCATTCCGAACGCAATTTGCGAAAATTTCGCCGGCGAACACAAAAACAAAATCAAAAGAAGAGATTAAGTGTTAACAAGTTTTTTCACAATTCAAACAATTCAAAATTTAAAATACATAAGGTAATTCCACTTTTGAGTTTTTTTTTCATGAAACATACAACGGAGAAGTTGTTCAATTAGGCGTGAAAAAAATTAGAAATTAACAGATTTTATTTGCTTATTGAAAGCTAGTTTACATATACATGCATACCTACATACTAACAAAGATGAGTGTTATTCTGTGTAAGAAGCTGCACTGCAAGAGAAGTAAGGCCCAGCGTTGTGAGAGGATTTCTACAGCTCTCTGTACTTGTAAAAGCGTCTTAAGCAAAAAATGGAGCTGAATTTCAACATCTGCCGCAGGATTTATGGGGGTAGTATAGAGTAATGCGGTTAACATGAATTTACTCAGCAAGGCAGAATAATTTATTAAGATTTTCAAAGGCGCGAAGTTATGCTCTGAACTGTTGCAATTTGTATGCATTACCATACCGTGCGTCAATGATGAACTGAAATTCAGTGATACTTTGGCATGTTGAAGTATTTTCCGGACAACACAAATCATTGTGCTCTCATCTCGGTTGGTGCTATTAGCTTTAACAGAATAATTTCCAACAGGTAAGAAATGTTTGATTGAAAAGTAGTAGGTGGTGTCTCCTAAACTTCAACTAACCAGGCACTTCAGACACTTTTTGACGTTATAAATTCGCCATTTTGTGTACCTTAAGGACATACAAATGCTGAGCAAGGTTTGCAACGCCCTGATTAAAAGTTGCACATTATCCACAGTGGAAATAAAAAATAAAATACTTCTAGAGAAAAGAACTAAGGTTCCGTGGAGAAGACGAGAAGTAAGATGTGTTTACGACATTTTCACGCTCAGTCCTGGGATACAAATATAAAATTTAAATCATCTCGTTATTATATTACTCTGAATATATTTTCAATACCACCTGAAAGCTTCCGTTGCTAGCGCTGCGTTATCTTTTTGTTTATTTAACAATTCTATTCTTATTTAAGCTTTAAAAAAATTAAAATATAAATAAAAATTAAAAAAAGTTTAAAATAAATAGCTATTTTCAATGAGATTTTCACTAAAGTGCATATGTAAAATTTTATTTTCTATACTTCAGACCGGGCCCGCTCCTCATTTTAGAGAGGAGCATAACCTATCTGCCTGAAACATTTTTTGTTAACTGTTGATCACAATTTAACAGCAAGAGATGGAAAACAATATGGCGACATCCGAGAATCGAAAAGTGTGAGTGATAAGTAAACATTTTTGTTACCATTAGATGATGCAGGTGCTTTTTTGTATTTGTTTGTTTACATAGTGGATATGCCAATTTAATTTCTCATAAGTGTACAAAATTTATGACTTCTATGTGTATGTGTAAGCAAACGGAATTTTAGTAGGGAGAGAAAATTTTCTTGAATGCACGATAGGTTTGGCGACCATTCTCTTTCAAAAGTGATTTGAGACGTTCTTCATTGAATTCAGAAGACCTTGCGAGCGGTATGTGTCATCGACGTCAAAATCGCCATTTTTGAACTTTGCAAACCATTTCCGTGCTGTAGACTCGCCTATGACACCTTCTCCATACACGTCACAAATGTCTCGGGGTGCTTCGGCAACTTTTTGCCCTCGAAGAAAGCACAGAAGAGCAGGTGTCGAAAATGTCGATTTTTGCATCCTGCGTACTCCATTTCTAAGCCTTAAAACTAATAAAAAATTAAATAACTCAAAAATAAAATTAACATAGTTTTATAGAGCAGAAAGAGTGCAATCGAATGAATACTTACCCTTTGCCAAACAGCAAACGAATCGTTGTAAAATAAAAGAATATATAAAATCGCTATGAACTTATTCCCCAACCCAATACATTTGTTGCTCCAGGGCTCGATATTGCCATCTCTTTCACAATTTAGGTAAAATTACATACTTACTTACTTATGTATATGGCCTGATCAAGGATCACAATCCGTCACCGGATTATGACCGCCTACAACAGGTCTCGCCAGGCGTCTCTGCTTTGCACGCGCCTTCTCCTATTTGTTACATCTTCTCCATTTTGTTCCTTCAACTTGGTATTTCCACCGGAGGCATGGTGTTCCCTTACGTCCTTGTCCTCTAACATGCCATCTGAACACCTTCTTTGCTAGAACTTCTGCATCCATACGCTCGATGTGGCTCAGCCAGCGTAAGCGCTAAATATTAGGTCGTCGTAGAGCTCATACAGCTGGTGCTTTATGCGGCGGAAGTAGTTATGGCCAACACTATAAGGACCGAAGATTTTCCGCAGTATCTCGCTCTCGAGTACCCCAAGAACGGTTGCATCAGTCTGCGACTCAACCCATGCTTCAGCGCCATAGAGGAGCATATTAAGATTATCGTCTTGTAGATTGCTAGTTTTGTCAGGCAAGAGAGGTCTTTACTACACATTTGCATACTGAAACCATGGTAGCATCTATTAGCAACCGAGAATCGTCGGTTTATCTCCAGGGTGACATTGTGTGTTGTTGGAATGGCGGAGCCAAGATATATGAATTCCTTGATAATTTCAAAGGTATAGTTGTCCACTGAAATGCTGGATCCAAAACGTCTTGGCCTCGTTACCCGCCAGACCCTATCTAGTTGGCTCTCTTTCGATAGCGGAAAATGCTGCGGTAACATCTCGCTTGCAGTGCCTTGTGATGTCAACATATACAAGGAGCTGGACTCTTTGGTGAATATAGTGGCATTTCGATGAACTCCTCTCCGGAGCACCCTCCTTTTCATGAGCACGTTGAAGAGGTCACACGATAGTAGAATGCCTGAAACGTCTGAAATCTCGCTCGGAACTGAAAGGTAAAATTATTCCAATAAAATTTCCGATACAAAATGCATTTGCGTTTTATTTTTCGATGAAATTGACATCAATTCGGGTCTTATGTACAACAAACGTAGGGTTATAATTGTTGGGTTTTTAAACCATGGGGCAGCCCAAGCCCAAAATAAAATAGGAGATACAATTTTTTTAGTGTATTCAATGCCTCTGAATTACTCCCAACGTTCTCTGTTATGACGAAAAATGGAAAAAGTAACCCCTATGTTCGACTACCCAAAAAAAATGTTTATTTCGTATTTGCCTGGCAAAAATATTTTCGAGGCCATGAAGCCCTGAAACTAAATTATTTGTAACCACGTTTGAGCAATTCTATACATTTATCAACTTATGCATGTATTTTCAACCACTCTCTACTCCCCTTTCACATTCCTCATTCACTCATAACCGCAATGCCTCAAATGTTACAAATTCATGTATGGTATCTATGCGTTCAGCAAATGTCTGCCCTCGAAATGAAAATTCCGTGTAAGGCAATTTTTGTAAGATCTCAAAGTTCAACTTGCGACCAATGCGTTGCGTGTAAAGTGATGTGAACACCGAACAGACTGCACGAGGTTTAAGTGCGCGCACTTGCGGCGCTGGTAGGTCCACCTCTGGCACCGTTCCCTGTAGCAAATGACGCGCATAATTAATGGAGTACTCAGATAAAATGCTCGCCAGACCACGTTTTAGGTAATTGGCGCTGGTTGAGAGGAAGACAATCTCCAGGACACAGTCGATTTGAAACGCTTTATAGACATCAGCGCTGGTTTCGACGGCTTGCAGAAATTCACTGATACATTTCATTTCCGGTGATTGCATACTATTCATTACATCGCCTAGTGTTGCGTTCTCTGGTTGCGAAGACTGTAAGAGATAATAGGTAGATAGATTTTGATATGCAATGTCCATTAAAACCCGCATTTGTATGTATGTACCATTAGGTGAGTGACGGCGATGGCTGCTAACTCTCCGTTGCTGATGTTGCGCGCAGCGAACGAAGTGTTCTCCTGAAGCATCGCTCTGCACATGGACTGTAACTCTTTAACTGCTTGAGGCGAGTTCAATAATCTCGTAGCTAAAGAAATATTTTCTTTTTGGATGAAATTTTCGGTGAATAGCTGTGAAGAGAATGGAATTTATTCAAGCTATGTTATTATTTGTTCTCTTTGAATGTACGCAATGTGAAAATATCTTTTACTAACTCAAAGGTTCAGGTTAAGTAATTGGTTTAAAATATTATGACTCCCAGCAAGCACTAAAAAATTGTATATAGGGGTTCTGAGTGGCGGCATAACTTAACCTTTGCAAAGCCCACTCAGGGTACCTTCGGCTCTTCAGATGAGCACCAGGCTTCAGTTCTTAAACTAATTTTACCTTACAAGGGTATAGCCAACATCAATATGGACTGCGATACACCCTATTCCTGTGTACGGCGTGGAATCAACTGATTTGGTTCTTTTGGCAATGAAGCACCTACCATTGTGAAGAGAACTCAGAGGGTGTGGCGAGTATCAGACCGTTAACCGGCTCTCAGCGAATTTGGAAGAATAAACTGGTTGGCTGTCGTCCATGGTGAAACGAATTTAGAAGGTATGCTCAATAACAGAGCGAATTGGCAGAATCAGCTGATGGGCCGACGTAACCCGACTGAACCCAGCACAAAAAATTTGTTCAATTTTTCTTTTTAATTTTTTACCGAAAAGAGCAGAAAAAATCATTTAGAAAATATTTATTTTGCTTACTCTCAGACCAACAGACTTGCAATAAAAAAATATATTGGCCAAAAAAAAATTAAAATTTCGAAATCTTATTTAAAAAAAATTGCTCAATTATTATTTTTCACCGGAAAGTACGAAAAAAATTAAGAAAATAATTCTTTTGTTTTCCCTTGGACCAACAATTATTTGACATACAATTCAAAGAAAAAATATTTTCACTAAAAAATATATTAATTCTAAACCTTTGCACAAAAAAATGTGCTTACCTTTTTCTCTTTAATTTTTTAACGGAAAATACGGAAAAAATAGTTTAGAAAATATTTACTTTTTACAATAATTATTTGAATTGCAATTACAAAAAATATTGGCCAAAAAAATTTAAAATTTCGAAATCTTGTTTAAAAAAATTGTCCAATTATTATTTTTATTTTTTAGCGGAAAATACAAAAAAAAAATTTCGAAAATAATTATTTTGTTTTCCCTTGGATCAACAATTATTTGCCTTACAATTCAATGAAAAAATGTTTTCACAGAAAAGAAATTAGTTCTGCTCAATATTTGTTGCCCTACTTCTTCACAATCTACGCTACTGTATGGTAGAGCATCCTCACCACATTTCATCAAAATCGAGGCTATAAAGTTTTTAAGTGGACACATTTGACATCTTTTGACACATGTTGTTGTTGTTGTTGTTGTTGTAGCAGCTTACTCATTTCCCAAATTGTACTATATTACTTTGACAAAAACAAAAAAAAACCATGGTAATAAAGTATACAGTTTGCGCAAGCATGTATGTATGTACCTGCAACAAGGGACATTTTCCTGAATTTTGATGACAATGAAATAAGTCCCGCTGAAAAAATTCCCAAAATAAACAAATATCTTCCCCCGCCACAGTGACCTAACCTCTTAATATATAACCAAAATATGCTATGGAATTAGGGCTTAGTGAATATTAATAATTGTTTTTGCCCACTCACCTTAACAGCTTCATCGTACAGGTTCTCAGTGATTTTGACAATTTCCAATTCCCCTACAAATATTAAATTTCACTTAAATGTTATCTTTTAATTACAGGTCCACAAAACTTGCCATTACAAATAATGTTTGAAAGTTGCTCACTCATTTTATATTTCAAAAGAGGTATATTTGAAAATTATAATAAAACAGTAGAAACGTACACGATAATTTTGTCTATTTCTAAACTTTTGTAAACAATTGATGCGCTTTGCACGTACAAAAACTAGGAAATGAAGGCGTCAGCGCTGCCAAAATTCAACTGAACAAATATATGGCATGAACTTTGAATATCGATTCAATTGGTCTGATAACATACCGACCGAATCACGGCTAGTGAGCGGAAAGCAGCTAACTGATACAAAGCGTGACCACTAGCAACAACATCAACACCTCTCATCCTCTACTCGGATCTATGTTATAGTATATGCGGTGTAGGATGTTAAATAACAACAAACAAATTAAGACACTCTCGATAACGCTCGAAAATTTTAACTGCCAATACGCTACTCCGACCCTGCAGAGAATCTACTAGTGCAATTTACAACTTCTTTTTTTCAGCTAGCGAATTTGAAGTGAGTGCCTCAGTTTGGGTTTCCTATGTTTTTCAGAATGTCTCTCATCATAATACATAATTTAGACTGTTTTTAGAATAGATGCTGCTAAGCCAGAATTGAATTCACTACTCCCTTTACTAAAGTTAGTGATTAACTTAAAATAAACCAACAGTAATTCAATGAAAAATATAAATAATTGAGTGAAAACAGAAAATAAAATTTGTTTACTCAGTAAAGGTGACATCAGGTTTTCCCTGTAGGGGAGTACTCTATGCCATCCATGTACATATGTATGTGTGCTTGCGAGTATAAATGCTCAGTGTTTTCTTAATGAAGCAATTGACGGGCATCGCCTGGCCGTCTGTACATATACGCGTATGTATATATCTACAATACATACATACATACATACTTGTGATAAAAGTGAGAGTCTGTTGATCTGGTGTGGGGTGGTAAGTAATATAATGGAATACAATAGTCGCCCGTTTAGGGGAACTAATTCGAACAAGAGGCGATTACTAAATATATCCCCAGCTGAAAGCCTCTGATGCACGCGCTGCGTTTTTTGTTTTTTGTTTATTTAACAATTTGATTATTATTTAAGCTTTAAAAACCAAACAAAAAATAAAAAAAATTAAAAAATAAAATAAAAACATAAAAAATTAAAAAAACAGTCCTTATATCCAGCCGAAAAAAGCCACAAAAATTCTCTTTTAGAATCGGAGACTTCAACATATCGACCATTCTCATAACCAAATACTTGGGAATAGTGATAGATTAAAAAAAATTTGTTTTAATAAAAAAAACAATAAAAATTTAACTCTTTCTTTATAAATGGTCAGATGTTGTTTTAAAATAAATCGTGTAAAAATTTAGATTCTTTCAGCTTTCACTATTTTTATCCAAAATGTTGCTCCTAACAATTATAAGTGAAAAATTACATCATTTAGATGTCCACCATGAGCACGTCCACAGGTAAAACGTCGAGATATCAATGTTGAATGTTGTTCAGCAACACTTTGCACTACAGCAGCAATATTCACAACAGAATGTCCAGTTTTGTGTCTTCCAGTCCTTTTTCTAACCAATTCCTTGAAACTTTTTCATCAATCTTTGAATTGCCGACCCATTCAGACGATTGAAAATAAATAAATAATAGACCTACACTTTTGTTAGGCGTTTGCGGAGCTTCTTCTCCAAATATTTTTTAAGAGAACCTTTTTCATGGCAAAAATACGCTTTCTCTTTTTTTCTTTTTGGAGATTCGAACCTAAGTACTCCGAATGGTAGTTACGCACCAACCCAATCGGCGGTGAACTTGTGCATGGAACTATGCAATAGGAGTGAGAAAAATTTTGTGAATTGTGAATTTTGTTCATCATTTGCAACGTGCATTGGAGCAAGCGTTCGTATAACCGTGCGTCTACTGTATTAATAGTTTGCGTTAAGGTGGGGTGAACAGGGGTAACAACTGTAAATATTAAATATCTTCGCAGATAAATTGAATGGCAGAACACGACTTGGAGATGGTCTACAATACAATGATAAAAAAAAATTAAGTGAATAGCAAAAATTAAAAAGAAATGTATTGACCTTTATTGTACGAATGGCGTAAACGAAATGTATATCTAAGGGCAACTTTACATATGTACATAGAGGACCATTTTAATACTTATTAGGTTTATTTTACAATAGTGTTCAGTCCACTTTTCTGCTAAGAGATCAAAACTATAAATGGATCCCTTATCAATTGTTCAGTTTCCTCCACTCCTTATCAACATGGGATATGGCTAAAGGGGTTGCAAAAAGAATTCGATGTTCTGAACTAATTTTTATATCAGATCTAAATTTATAAAGTAGAAAGTGGTATTAGGAAAATAGTAAATCTTTTTAGCAGTTTATTAATGGTAAAAGGAAAACCTCCGGAATTTCGGATAAAATGCATTATTTAGGGGAATTGTTGCCAGATACAAAAAATTAATTATCTTTTTGCAGATTTGTTTCGTTCTGTTTATGTTTGTTAATCTGATACCGGAATAGAAAATACTTCTTTTAACAGCTCACGAACATTTAAAGATTTCCAGCTCTCATTTAATGATGTACTCGAGAGCCTTTCGGCTTTGACAAATGACCCAACTCCTGGAGAAGATGATTTCTCTCCTATCTTATTAAAAACCTGTGTTATAATTATCTTTAATAAATCAGGTTCAGGTGAATTTTAGCATGATTGGAAAAAATCTTTTATCATGCCGATACATAAGTCTGGAAGCAAGTCGGATATCAAAAATTACCGCCCCATCTGCAAACTCTCTAGTATACCTAAACTCTTCTAAAACTGGTTCATGATTTGATTCTCTTCCTAATTTCAGACCTCATATCGCCTTATAAGCATGGCTTTGTAAAGGACAAATCTACTGTTACGTGTTTAGATTTAGTCGCAAATTTTGTCTTAAACAATTTGAAACTGGTCAACAATGCGATTTCATATTCACCAACCTTTCGAAACCTTTCGATAGAGTCAGCCATAGTATCCTACTTAAAGAGCTGTGTTCAATTGGTCTTCACCCTAATTTACTTACATAAGTCGTTTGCATCTTTATCACTGATAGAACTTAATTCGTTCGCATAAACAATATAAAATCTGATGCCATCAAAGTTGCCTCAGTATACCTCTAGGCAGCCGTCTCGGGCCAATATAGCTCTTTATCTTCCAGACGTTTTGGCATCGCGTTGTCTGATGTATTCAGATGCCCTGAAAATTTATAAAGCTTAACCAGATTGAAAGCTTGGTATGATGATAACTCCTTGCCTCTTAATGCTGGTAAATGTCAGTACTTGTCCTTCAGTAGACGCAAAGTTACGATTGATTTCGATTACAAGTTGGGCACTACCATCCCCACAAAAATTTATGAAAAAGTAGGCTTTATGATTACCAAGTCTACATTTATGCTCGGCTTTGTAATAAAGGAATTTAAAGAAGTTGTATTTTTCGCTTGTTAGGTCAAACCTCGAATATTGCAGCATGTTCTGGGATCCATTCCATATGGGTTCACCTTTAATAATTAAAATGGTTCAGAAACGTTTCACTAGATTTGCCATCCATTTCCTTCGTTGGAATTGTAGTTTGCCTGCATATTCAAGTAGATGCATTTCGATAGCATTACCAAATTTTGAAATGGTGAAGAAAAATTTCATCGATAATGTTTATTAGGGGCATAGACACGATTCATATCAGATGCCACTTCTTACTGGAGCTAATACTTTTTAATTGTCCTACTCTTAACCTTAGACTCCGCAATGTTCCATTTACCTTATCACAAAACAATTTGAACCGTAATGAACCGCTTACACGTTGTATGGGCAGTCTAACCAATTTTGTAAAAATGTAGATATATTCTCTAACTCATGAGGGACTTTTAAGTCAAAACTTAATTTGAAGATACACTTTTTGAGTTGTGAACAATGTATCTCCCCGTATTGTTTACCATTTATTATATTTAAGCTTTAGTATTAGCAGCTATTGATGAAATTATAATTAAATAAATCTGTTTTCCTTACTTCACTTTTTTACTATGCATTGATGAGTTACTTCAGCCATGATTTTGTGCGTAAACTTGTTTCAACTATGTAAATATTATCTCTCACTTGGCTCAATGAGAGTATAACTTCAGCCGACTACCATTTACCGACCACAGTTAATACTCATTCCTTCTCATTGAACTAATTGAACCTTCAAGTGCGAGTGTAGCGCCACCCCCAAATAGTATAAAAATACCCGGGCATGCAAACAATAATCATAAGAACTATTTGGAGAGCACATATGTATCTAAATATGTATGTATGCATACATACAGATGAATATTAAATTCACCAACAGTTGGAGCATCTCTATGTTTCGCAGCGGCTGATATGCGAGTAATTTCATTAAATTGAAGCGTTTAGTTTAAATTGGATGAAATATTGGCAATAGTGTGAGCGTGACATCTCTTTGTTTGGCGTAAGTACACACTGTCTATGTGTTTATGAACGCACGTACATTAGTACAGGTTGGTTGAAAAGTAAAAATGCACAAATAAAAGCATGTAAAATTTTATATACAATTAACGTTTTTTTATTCAATATATCTCCACCAACTTCAATGCTTTTATTCCAATGATCATCCAATAATTTTATACGGTATGTGTAGGATTTTTCAGCGGGAGCGGTCCTAAATTCAGCATCGCAATATTCTTTTGGGTAAAAATTTCGGAAAAAAATGAGAAACGAATTCTAAGCAGCTCAATTTTCTGTATTTTCAAAAGTCTGTGAAGACTGAAATAAATATTCGGAGTATTGAAATTCAGCATACAAATTTATTTTGGGACATATTTCTGTATTTTTTAAAGTGCCGTAAAGAAAATCACAACGGACCCCTTTCGTGGTCTAAGTGGCATCGCTGTCTCTATGTGCGATGCGGCTGCCAAGCCTCACCTAAACCTAAGAAAAAGCGCATCCAGAACAAAATTTGATATTAGCTCTTTGTTCGAACTCATTTTTGTACCGATGACACTTTACCCGTACGTTCCACTAAACCGAATGTTACCAAGCTTTCACTGGAAGTCAGCTAGGAATGTAACTTCCAACGCACTAACTCATTAAAAAGATGGCGCCATCAAATTTTTATGACGCTAGTCTTGTTTATTTTGGACTTCACTTTGTAAAATAGACACAGATTTTAGTCTAATTCGACACTGTCGGTAGATACCATTTTGATTTTTTTGCACACCATAAAATATGTTTTTTTTTTTGGTTATTACGCTTTTTTCTTTCATTTTATGTAGAATTCGAATCTTCCAGAAAATGTTGGGAAAAAATTGGCCCACCTTAACCTACACATACATCAACGGTGAACTTAAGATAGTGAGGATTACCCGATTTTGCATTCAATAATTTTTATCCATATTTAAGGCAAATTTCATAACTCCGCGTTTGAAGATTTTCATCTCCCTATTGTTAAAAAACTTGACCAGCTCATTTTCACAAGCCTCTTCTGAGGTCAGTTTTATAACATGAAAAAAATTTTACGAATACTTGAATAGCTGAGAATCGCTTGTTACCACATCTGAATAATACGGCGAATATGATAGAACCTACCACCTAGTAGGCTCTCGGTGCTTTCGAGGCTTCGTGAAAGAGGTATGCTGTCTGGCGCTGCTTTATGATGAAACACAACACCCTACCTATTCACCAAATATGGCCAGATGTGGTCGATCGCCTGCTTCAATTTGGTCAGTTATGATTAGCAAAATTCTACATTGAGTGTTTGACCTGATAAAAGTAGTTCATGTGACAAATATTTTTCAACTCTAAGTGATCTAATACAGACCACTCTTTAAAAATCTGTTTAGATGGGCTCTAAATACCGGTTGAGGTGTAAACCCTTAGAAGACAGAATTAGTGATGTTTTCGAGGAAATACAAAATTCCACAATTTCTGAAGCCAACATTAAATGGTGTGAGGCTCGAAATAGGAAATCTCGACAAAAAACAAAATTGGTGCATGAATGTAGAGAACAGAGTAAGGAACGCTACTGTAGCTCTATTCTCATGCAAAAAGGCAAGAGGACGCAGACTTGGGGTCTTTCTCGGAAGAACACTCTCTGGCTGTATATAACTTTTAGCAGACCTGTCCTCCTTTACGGCATTATAGTCTAGTGGTCGGTTGTCTCTAAGACTCCGATTACGCTTATATTTATCAGCGGAGCTCTTGGAATCCCACCCTCTGATACTCTGAAAACTCTTTGCTTCTTACCTCCGTTAGATTTAGTTGGTAAAGAGAAAGCAGGTAACACTGCTGCTCGGCTTGCTGCAAATAATTAATGGCTCGACTTAGATTTTTTTACACTCGGCCATGTTGACTATTGTCTGAATGAACCATACTTTAATAGGTTATTAAATACTAGAATTCCAGCTAGATGTGAATGGGTTGACAATATACCTGGTCGGGGAAAACTGCCTACGGTTCTTTACTGATGGCTCAAAACTTAACGCTAAAGTTGGCTTTGGTGTTTACTGTAAGAAGCCAAAAGTAAGCGTTTCGGCTAGTCTTCCTTATCACTGTAGCTTATTTCAGGCTGAAATTCTAGCCATTAATGAGGTAGCTGCTGGTTAGGCAAAAATGGGACTACCATTAGAGAAGTCTGTATTTACTCCGATAGTCTATATTTACTCAGTCCAAAGGGTTCTTTTAAAGTACGTCAATTCGTGTGGTACACATACATCGAACTTCTTTTTGGGGCCAGCCAAGCTGCATCCATACAAGATAATAGTAGTAAAAATCAGCACGTAATTTTTTCTTGCGATTCTTGATGATTTGCATGTGAAAGTCGACTAATCTTTTGTTGTTGCTTTGCTTTTTTTATTTACATTTTGGGTGAAAATTTAGCATTATGCTATCATCTTGTATGTATTCGTCTTGAGACTATTATTAGGTCCCGGCGTGGAACCTCCCGAACCTAGGCAACAACGAACTACATCTCAAATATCATGCGAAGTGCCTTGGAGTAATTCTGGACTGAACAGTAAGTGACTGTGGAAACATTAATATTGAAGCAAGGGCGAAAAAGGCCAGTAATGCGCTGTAGGCATGCAAAAGAATGCTGGGTGTTACTTAGGCTCTACCGCCCTCACTGATGCATTGGTGCTACAATCAGACCGATTTGCTATATGTGACCCTGGTATGGTGGACTGCAACAAGAAAATCGACACTTGAAAGCATTCAGCGACTCGCTGATCTGTGTCTAACAGGAGCAATGAAAACCACTCATACAGCGGCACTAGAAATGATACTTAGCACAACACCTGCTGACCTTATGGCGGAAAATCTTACAGGAAACTCCGCGGGAAGGTTACTGGCTGCTGGAGTATTTACTTACAGAACCTTCGGACATAGCTCAATAGGAAAGAGGAGTTCAGGTTCCACAGACTACATGATTCCGCGATTTAGTTGGGAGAGAAGGTTTCATACTACAATTGAAAAAGAAGGATGGCACAAAGGTATGAAGCCTGGTCGTAGGACTTTTAACATTTACAGGGTCCGGCACTCGAAGAGTAACCAACTTCAGCCCGCTCGCGAGAAAAGAAAATCAGTAATGGATTTCAAATGTAATAGTGTGATTTCATTATATTGAATTTGGCTGGAAAATCACAACCAGCGATTGTTCGTGAGCTCCAGCTACTTAAAGTAAATAAAGTTGTTGTCTATCGCATCATTACTCGTTAGAATGATACTGGTAGCATCGCGAATCGTCATGGAGGTAGTCATCAATAGACAGCAACGTCACGTGAAATAGTTCAAAAAGTGAAGAAGCGACTTGAACAAAAGAACTGAAAATATCTGACCGTAGCATCCGCCGCTTACTAAAAAATGATCTCAAAGTCAAGACTTATAAGATCAAAAAAACGGATGATCTCATAGCAAAGCAACAACAAGTCAGACTTGAGAGAGTGCAGGAGTTGCTTCGCTTGGTCGAAAGTGGTCAATTTCCGAACATTGTGTTTTCTGACGAGAAAATTTTCAAATTAAGCAGTTCGTAAACTCCCAAACCGATAGGATTGATTTGACCGATCGTTCATATGAGAATTTGAGTAATCGATTGTCCACCAGGAGGCAGCAGCAGTTATGGTTTAGGCCGCTGTAACCGCAGATGGGCACTCTCCAATCGTTTTCATCGAGCCTGGCATCAAGGTAAATGCGAAATATTAACGGGAAAGTATTCTAGAGCTTGCTTTGAAGCCGTGGGCAGACAAAAATTTCAGTGGCAGACCATGGACGTTTCAACAGGACTCGGCACCTTCTCACAAGGCCATTGCCCGCGAATGGGTCAAAATACCTGCAAGCCACTTTCGGGCAGCTTGCGATTCGTTTCTGGACCATATCAAGGCCATAGTCAAGGATGCAAATGGTGGTCATATCGAGGTAAGAGTAAACTGAATCTTAATTTTGTATTATTTTCACACAGTTTTTTCTTTGAATTGAATAAAAGTAATTTTCCAAACTAAATTTGTGTTTTTTTAATTGGTTACACTTCCATAGCCAGACCCTGTACACAGTCCAATTCGAACTTACGCTCTCGCAAAAAGGCTGCAGAACTATCATAGGTGTGCTGACAGGTCATAATCTCTTGGCTACACTCGTTTACAAGATAGGGATTGCTAGCAACGACAAATACAGGAAGCACAGAGACGATATAGAGGAAACTTTAGAACATCTTCTGTGTTTTTGTCCGGCATTATCAAAAACGCGCCGCACAGTTTGAGGGTCTGGAAGATACCTTAAAAATGGATCTTCCAGCGCTTAGATTTGTTAAAAGCGTTGATGTTCACGTAGGATGATGTATACTTTATATCTTAATAAGGGTCAGGCTCCATCTGGTATCGCTAGGGACCAAAAGGTCTATGCGTGGCTTAATGCCAACGGGGTTAACCTAACCTAATCTACCTTTTGACACTCTTCAGTTCCTAGGCAATGATAAAAGAGCTGACATTCCCGCCTGACTCCACGATTTCCATGATTTTATCAACATTGTCGACGATTAGCCCGCCTCATATGCGGCTTCCACATTGCCAGAGCAGAATCGGTGGAACTAACGTCTGTTGTTGTGCATTCGGGTTCTTAAATGCAACGGTTTTTCTTTTTTATTTCCTTTATTTACATTCAATTTAAAACGTTGCACAGAAATAAATACAATGCAGAAAAAACGGTTTGTGCGTCTGTGCGTCATATCATCCAATTTGTTTAATTTACAATAAAATTGGCAACGAATTCATAAGCAATAATGAACCGATTTTAATTTGCTTTATTTCTCAAAGTATTTATAGTATATTTTTAGTTGATTCCGGGAAAATGTTTTTTTCTAAATTTAGTTAATTAAGCGCTAATCTATAATTGTTTGCAACAAGCCTCTTAGTGGCGCTTCTACTGATATAATTCACACATTTCAATAAAGTTCCTTCCTCTACAACAAGTACACAGCGTGCTCTGAAGTTTTGTGCATGGGATCTATGCGCTGATCAAATGTCTTTCCATTGAACGAGAAACTTGTGAAGGGCACACTATTGATCACTTTGAAGCCTTGTGAATGGCCTGCTTTCTGCGAGTACACCGACGTGAAAATTGCGGTTACCGCCTTGGGACGCATAGCACGCAACTGCGGATGCACTTCTTCCACGCCAACGCCCTCGGATAGCTCGCGCGTCAACTGAATGGTGTAACGCGTTAATTCGGTTGCCACACCGCGACGCTGCCATTCCGGTAATGTGGCTAGGAACATTAATTCCATTAATGAATCAATTTTGTATAAATCAAAGACGTCCGTCGCCGAATCAATTTCAATCATAAAATCCATAAGGCATTGAGCTTGCGGAGAATGTGTACGCTTATTGCGGAATTCGATAAAGAAGGGATCCTGGCCATTTGGTGGGATGTACTGCAATGTTGTTAGGTTGTTATTAGTTATTTTAGTGTGTATGGTTTAACGGTTTATTTACCTGTATTTTGTTGAATGACACTCCCATTATTTGCCCACTCTTTACATCTTTTGCCACCAAAGAGACCCCATCCTCTGCAGCTATGCGACACAATTCGCGAAGTTCATTCCGAGCTTGCGCATTTTCCAGCAGGTCGATTTGGCAGGCTTTGCAAACGTTTTCATACAAAAAGAACGATTTATCAAGTACCTGGAAATATGAATCGGTGTAGAAATATTATTATTATTATTTACAAAAAAATCCCAGTTAAATTGACATCATAGACAAATACATAAAAGTAAGAAGTTTAGTGAATGGGGGGAAATGCAATTTACTAATTAGGCTATTCTTAAGATAATATTTGTATCATGCAGGAAAGCGAGTTTAGGGACATCACGAAGGAGTTAAGACGAAAATATTTAGGAAAACTTCGACACTTTTTTACAAGTCGTGCTTTCTTTTTTAATTTCTTTATTTAAGTCAATGGTAACAACCTTACTGACTAGATTTACAGGGAAAAATACCAAAACCTTAATACAATAGATAGTTTTAGATAGCCCGAGACATTTTCGACGTGTATGGAGAAGCCTCGGTAATCTAGCGTAAGTGCACTAGCCCGCCATCCCAGAGGTTGTGGGTTCGAATCTCACGTAAAGCACGGTCCGCGCGCTGTTCCAAACTTACCTACTTTCCTAGTTAAAAAAAAAAACAAAAAAACCAATTCATTTCTCAACCCCAAAAACCGTATCCTTCCCCTTACTCCCGCACAAAAGTCAGCGTATTACTTGCATTGTGGCTGCTAAAACAAGCAAACAAACAAAAAGAAAAAGACACAGTAACACATTGCATCAGTGGCGCCAGCAAGAGGAAGCGGGCAATCGCGGTAATAGCGCGGACACACCAATTTTAGCGGAAGTCCTCCTTCTGGCACAATAATGTTAAACACATATGGCGCTCTAAACAGTTAGAAGGCGTTGTTCCTAAGCAACGACAGGTGGGCACTCCAACTACATATTTAGGACTGGTAGCGGCAGGCTAATCATCTAACCTGCCAGAAAGCAAAATAGATTAACGAAATCAACGCAAGTTGAGTCTTGTCGAGACCCTATACTCCCGAGTGGAGTGAACAAGGAAAAAAATGGAGAAGATGTCATAGGCGAGTCTACAGCACAGCAATGGTTTGCAAAGTTCAAAAATGACGACTTTGACGTGGGTGACTCGTCCCGCAACGGAAGGGCTGTCTTCTGAATTCGATGAAAAATGTCTCAAATCACTTTTGAAGGAGCACGGTCACCAAACCAGTAGGGAATTTGCGGAAAAAATGAACTGCGATCATAAAACGATTCTCAATCACCTTCATTAAATGGGATTTACCGAAAAAGTGGGAGCCTAGGTGACTTACGAGCTCAACGAAAAAAAACAAAAAAAGTCGCCTTCAAATTATTTCTTAGCATCTAACCCATCTCTTGTACCGAATCGTCACGGCAGATGAGAAATGGTGTCTATACATCCATATGAAGCAAAGAAAGGAGGGGATGCAGTTTAGCAGTTTATTGGTTTTTTGTTAAGTGGAGGGCAGTGGCAGAGTAGATGTTGCAGAATTCCTCTCGCATTCTACACCAGCTTCAATTTGGCCACGTACGATGGAGTGAGACAGTGTCCCGTTAGTATCCTAACTACAAGTTTACACTTTTTCCGCTTCCTTGGAAAAGTCATATATAAATTATTGTATAGTTTGGTATTGTGTGTACCTGCTAGCTCGGGCAATCATAACATTTTATTTACTATTATAGGTAGATAAATTTTCTCTTTTGACAGCATGTACAACTTTTTAACTAACTAAATAAATATAAAGTTACTCGACCTATGAAAAAGCGTCTCTAAGCCTAGATTTTGAGGGCTTATTTAAAATTCCGTCCCTTGACGGTGACGCAAATTAACTTGCAGCATTCCAAAGCCGCTACTGCACTACTAAGTAGAAGGCTTTCCCAGCTGCACACATTACCCCACATAACAGCAGTGCAAGAGCCCTGGGTCTTTAGGGGCCGTCTCTGTGGCTTAAGTGCGCTGAAAGGGGCCACGTTACTATATGACAGGAGTTCTAGCAGACCTAGGACCGGTCTTATAGTATCATCCCATCTCACTGTGACGGGTCTTGAGCAATTCTGTTGCCAAGACCTGGTAGCGGCTGAGGTGTGTTATAGAGGTAGACGCGGATGGTCGAAGTTTGTGATTGCATCTGCTTACTTTCCTTACGATGCTCTGGAAGGGCCACCACCCGGGAAGGCCACTAGTCTCGTGAGGTTCTGTGAGCGGCGCAGTCTGGGCCTCATCCTATGTTGCGATGCTAATGCCCAGCATACAATCTGGGGC